>WBND01000051.1:1413043-1436040 GCA_013398595.1 Tychaedon coryphoeus | reverse complement strand
GATCATTGCTCCACTCTGGACCTCTATGGGCTGCAGGAGCCACGGCTGGTCTCACCAAAGTCTTCACCACCAGCTCCAGGGGAATCTGCTCCAGCGCCTGGAGCACCTCCTCCCCTCATTCTCCACTCACCCTGGTGTCTGCAGAGTTGCTTCTCTCACATGTTCTCACTCCTCTCTTCTCTGGCTGCAAGTGCTTTTGCCCAGTGACTTTCTTCCCCTTCTTAAATTTGTTTTTATTACCACTGTCACAGATGAGCCCAGCCTGGCTGGAATTGGCCCTGACAGACATGGGAGAAGCTCCCCTCTATATCAGATGTTGGCTGTGGGACAGGGATATGCTCCTTCCACAAAACTACTTTAATTCCTTCCTCTTTCATGGTTCCTATCTACCAATATTCACCTGCTTTTTCCTTATTATATCAATTCAATGTGTTAACTGTTTGTTAGCAAAGGATATTTTGTAACATCATTTCAACTGCAGTTTTAATGGGCTATGCAGATGTGGGTGGTTCACAAAGTTCAGCGTGAACTTGAACTATATTTTTCGAGCAACATGCAATGCATGGATGAAAAATATGCTTAAAAAAAGTAGTCTCTATGCAGACAGTTGATGGGAAGAAAAATACTAATTTTTCCAAGAGTCTTGAGGTTGTATTTTTGGATTTTTTTTTGCACTGCTTTGGATTTGTAGCATTCACAGTGTAGGGCTGAAGTACCTTAATAAATTATTGACTGTTTTCATCCAACTGAATTTTTTCCTAAGGTATTCTAAAGCTGTAGACAATGGGAAAAACTTAAGAAATAGAATAAGACACAGTGTATGTTCCAGACGCATGATCTAAAATTAAAATGTGCCATGCACATTAACATATTTTGGGTTTGCTTTTTTGTTTTTTTTGATTTTTTGGTTTTGTTTTGTTTGGATTGTTTTTAAACACAGTAAATATAGAGAAATTATTTCTCACAAATTATTTTCTCATTTCTAAATTGGAGTAGTTACACTGGGATTGCAATTCTCAGAGTTAGTATCATTCATTCAGAGCACAGACCTCCCGTGTGGACTTCTATCCAGACAAAAATCCCTTAAATTAAAAAGTCAGTGTTCCGAATGAGTTTTGTTCAAGAAATTATTGCAGAGAGAAGACTCTAACAAAAATTATGGCTATAGACAGTTCTCTAGCAGATAATAGGAAAGATTTGTTCCATAACATATAATTAATTAATTTTACCCTCCTGTATTAACATGAGCTTAATTACACTTCTTTGTTTAATATGAGTAATAACTAGGTCTATTTTAAGAATTAAATAAGTGTCAACTCAGTGCAATCCAGTTATTCTTGTTTGTTATGTTTGCTGAATTGAAGCACAAGCAAGCTGAACTAATTTTTTCCATTCCTAATTTAGGAGTTTTACTGAAGGAAAACAGGATAAAGTGTTATGTTTGTATAATGCCTGTGAGAATGGGAAGGAAGGGGTTTTGGTTTGTTGTTTTGGTTGGTTGGGGTTTTTTTACCATTTTGTTGCTTTTTTGTTTAATTTTAAGATTTTGAATTCCAGTAAGTGGTGAAAATTAGTTTATTTTTTCTCCCTAATGGACTTTAAATCCACCCTCAACTCACTATGTCTAAACTAAGATGCTGTAGCAGCTTGTTCTGTCTTGGTCGCCTCGGAAGGACCAAGAAAAGGAGTTGGAATCAGACCTGCACCTCACTGCCACTGGTCTGTAGAATCTAACATTTGGCCATCTCTCTCTCTCTGCATGGGACATTGCACACAATCTGAGCTAAAAAATGGTACAGTATTTCTTGCAGCCTATATTTAAGTTTTTTGCATCTGCAGACACACAAATGCCTCTATACTCTTCCCTTATGGTATATACAAAGATATAATGCAGAGTAAAAAGAGTTCCCATATGAAATCTTTTGATCTGATGATCCTGAAATTACCTGTAATAAATTGGATAGAGAATGCTAGTCTGAGATGCAAATTTGGTTCCCTTTAAGGAAGTTAGGAAGTCTATCTGATTTAGTAGTATTGTCATAACTCACTGTTAGAGGATGTGATGTTCACTATGAATTCTTCTCAGGCTGAACAAAGACACCAGACATGTGTCAGGCTCTTGTTGTACAGTCTCCTTAACCCATCAGCCACCCTATTGATTTAGACTCACAAGGTCTTGGCTAACAAGCCCTTACATGTGTACAGTACACTTCAAGAAGTTCTTTATTCTCATAACACACAAGCAAAGGTGCTCACAAGCCACAAACACTTCAAAATAGAGTATGGGGGTAGAATATGATATCTATTTCTTCTTTTTTATTCCTCTTTATTTTAAAATTTTCTTTTAAAATGGCTTGTATCTCAAAAGACACCAAAATCAAACGCCAAAACCAATCCTAACCAAAAAGCCCACAACTTCAGGGTCTTCTGGGGCAGGTTTTGGGGCTAGAAATCTGATACTCTCCATCTTCACCAAACCTTTCAGAATGACCTATGTTTAAGCTAAACATACTAAAATTAGTAATTGAGCTCGAATACTTTCTATATTAAGAGCCTGAATCTTTGCAGCTCTGTAAACCTGTAAGTACTGAAATGCACAATTGCTCAGAGTGGTTAGTAATGAAAATACAATGCACAGTCTTGTAAATATTACAGAGGTTGAATTCATTCCAAGTCATTGAAGACCTGGGATGCTCTGGATTTAGTACCTGGAAAAGCAGGCTGTGTGCTAACTGTTCTTTTCCTGGGATGCCTGTAAGGCTGCTGACATTATGGCCCACTTCGTGTGCTGCTGTGGTATTGTGTTCCCAGAGATGGTGAAACAAAGTTTGAGTGAACCAGAACAGGAATTTTGCAAAGTGCCTGGATGATAGCTTCAGGCATTGCTTTGTCTCACCATCATCTTCGGTGTCAAAGAAAGGTAGAAATTGCTGATACAAGGACAGAAGTAGCTCCTGACTGCATTCACACTTGTCTGCTATCATTTGTGGTTTAGTTAGACAGTGATTAGTGCATTTGCAACACACCTACTGCATTTAATATGCCCACAGGCTGAGTGAATATAATGAAATTCATATGAGAGAGCTTGCTAGAGGTTAGAACATACCACTGGTAAAATGGCAATGGGTGATATATATGCAAAGGTATTGATGAAATTTACTGTGACCTGCTTAAGTTGTAATAGGTGAGAAATCATCCTGAAGTTATGCATGTTAAACAGTAAAGTTTTATGCTGTCTCATGAGAATTACAAGTGTGTCACTCTCTTTCACTCCTGTCTGAAGAGATACTGTATCTGTTCTACAAGGTTTGAAGAATAAAAGGGAAAACCAGATGGCTGGGAAGATGGGCAACATTTTTTTAATATATAAATTTGTTGTAATTTGTTTATTTTTATGTGCATAACAAGGTGTTTCCTGTATGTTTTCAATATAGGCTTTTATTTTCTTCAGCCCATCATTAACAATGTTTTGTCCTTGTTCTCACTTAGCGGAGTCAGTTTATGGTATGTCCATAACTGTGGGTATTTATAAAACCAAAATGATGTTTTTTCTTGTAGGTTCATATAGGGAGGGCACAGCAAACCTTCAGGACATTTAAGATCATCCTGACTGAAAAAAGTGTACATAAATATCACCAGTTATGTCTGTAGACAGGAAACAGATGCATACATACATAATATTTCCACTTCTCTCCATTCCCATCTTTATGTTTTAAACTCAATGTGAACATAGTTTTGCAATGCACCATATGGGTCACATAAACTGAACAGTCCCCAGAGAACAAGGCAGTTTAAATAAGGATGTATGTGAAGAGAGGTTTTATGCCGTGGTTTGCAGCTGAGGCTGAGTAAACAGCTATAAAGTGAAATAGGGATTTATAGTATCTTTGATAGTTCTGGTTCTTAATTTGAAAATAAAAAATAGACCCTTTTGTATTTGAATAATAATACACTTTAGGAAAACTCATACAGTATCTACAAAGTAACTACAATGACAATCTATCCCTATATCCAATCTCTCTCTATGTCCATTCAAGCACAATGATTTTTATTTTTGTGTTTATGTGATTGATGCATATCTATCCTAAACTTTTTATTTCACTCAACTTCCTGTGTAAATCACCAAAGACTTGAATTTACTTCAGAGGAGCTGGATCAGGACCACAATTAATTGCTAACAGCACTTGAGATACTTTAATTTGACCTTAAAGTATTAATATAGATATGCAGATATACACATAAACCTATTAGTGCTGATTCTAGTTTTAATGGGCTGTAATACCTCAGGGGCGCTGTGCAAATTTGCTAAAGAATCAAGAATTATTTTATTCAGGAGCTAAATCTTGAATTAATATTTAATGAGAAATTTAACCTTGTTCTTCCTTTTTATGGAACAGCTCTTAAGAGAACTTGTAATACATCAGGAAACTAGGGAAAAATTTATATTTCTTATTCTCTGAAAAGCTAGAACTCAGTTCAGTACATGGATTACAGCTCTATGTCTGACAATTGATATGTCCCATTAAAAATAAAAACTTTAAAAAAAAAATCTTATACATGAAGAATGAATGAAAATTCATTTTCCTCTTAAATGGTTGGTTTTATGTGTTAAAAAAGAAACCCAAATCCTTCATAACAAGCTCTGAAATTCACTGCTACCGGTAAAAGATACATTTCTTACATACCCATAGACTAGAGCAACGCTGCATTTAGATGACTAAATTTAAAAACCAGTTTGACACCTACTTGAAAACTGCATTTTCCCTCGCATGTGAATGGTGTCCTCATAGCAGCATTGCAATGAGTTCTCTTATCTCTGCTGCTTTTTGAAAGTCCAAAATATATGTACTCATTTATACTGGTCATATGGCAACATTTTCCTTTACTCTGGAAAAGCAAACATAGCGATGACATTTTGTTCTTATTAATAACAAAAATTAAATTATTTGTGCATTAGACATCAAAAAGATGAAGACACCTGCAGTCATTTAGTCTACAGAGTATATTTCTGAATTAAAATAAAATGCTGCTGGATTCATACTGGATTTAAAGATGCTGGATTCACTGTGTGCCAGTGCACTGCATACACAGCTTTCTGTTTGACACAGTGAAAGTAGAAGAGGAAATGCCAGCCTGAGCTCAAGTTATTAAATAACAAAGAATGGAAATAGAGAAGGTATATCTGTATATTCTGATTCCTGATGAAGACAAACTGTACACATACTCACACTGTCTTTGATGTTAAAGACATAAAGATGAGAAAGAAATGCTTCATGTATGACTTGATTAAAATTATTTATGTAAGTTGAGACTCACATCTTTGTAAGCAACCTTCATTCATTTACATTTAAAGTTTAAAGCCCATACTTGATTTTCAGGGTTTTTGGATGCTGAGGTAAAACTGATGAAGACTAATAACCTCTATTAACAGTATTTTTTCCATGCATGGAAATAGGATAATTTAACAAAGAATGGGTAGGTTAATCTAGTCCTGATGAAGCCCTCTGCATGAAATCCTAATCTACTGGAGAGATGTCCTTCCATTGTGTCAGGATTCATGCTTCACAGAGTCTTGCATTTCTGTTTATTTCTGGAGCCATGAGATTAACTGCTCCTCTTCTGATATGTTACAGATTAGGCTGGAGATGAGACATTGGGCTCCTAGGTGTGTACAGCAACTAGTGGCAAAAGCAAATTTGGTGATTTTAGTACAAAATATTCAACTTAGTTTAGTTTGGTGGGCTGTTTACAATTCAGTAGAGACACAGAGTAGAAGCTGTCCTTGTACACCAGCATGTCAGTGCTAATCTGTAATCTTTCTTTGCCTATTAGCCTGAACAGCTATGTGACTTGGTGAGAAATTTTAAGAGAGATATTGTTAGGGTTAGTAAGGTTTTCAACTACTCTGGAAAGTTATACCAAAACACACCTGATTTTGGCATGAAGTCGACACACCCCAAAATAAAAAATATCTTACACACTTAGATTTATGTGACAGGTGCTTGTTTTCTCTTACTTTAGAGAAATATGAAACAATTTTTACACAAATATTTGAAAAGGAATTTTTTTTTCACTGTTAAAAATGGTTATAAGTCCTCAACCAAATATGTGTATTTTACTCCTCATCTACTCTGGAATGCTAGAATTGGAGAGCAGCCTAATTCTCAGTATTTTTTAGTGAAATGTATGAAAATATTTTCCTGTTTTCTTTGTAGTTTCAATCTTACCACTGACAATTGCACTAATTTTTAATTTTTACATAGGAAAAACATATTCAGTCGTTTGTGTTGTGTTGAGTGCTTGCTCAAGTGACATTGTCTTGTTTTGCAGAATCAGATCTGAATGTAATGCATTTTCTTTATAACCACAGTAGGTTAGTAGTGGATGTGTACCTCATCTAGCAGCTGTTCCTTTACTCATGTGTCAGTGCCTCTTTTTATAGGCTTTGCCTGCTTTTAGTCCTCAATCCAAGACAGGATTTCTGTCCAAGAATCTCAGCATGTATTTAAATGCCTTCGTAACCAGCACCGCAACGTCCTCTGTTTGCACAAGCATGTTCTCTATAATGATAACATACTTGGTGTGAATTTTACTTAAATCATAAGAACCCTGTATGTTCTGTTTGCTTTACCGGGTATTTGTTGGATATTTAAGCTTTGAATGCATATCTAAATTTCAACTCAGTATGGTCTCTTTGGTCAGACCGATTTCCTGAAGATCTTGAAACTCAGGCATTGCCTTAGCTTTGTATTAATGTATTCAGAAAGATCGTGAAAATGTGCAGCACTTCTGATATCTCCAAGTCTATTTTGCTTCTAGAAATCAAGTAGAAAAAAATGATGCAGTCTTCCAGTTCCACCATTGGAATTTTTTTAATATTAATAAGTGAAATCATTAAAAAAATTCAAAGTAACTTTCCATGGAGAAAAACATTCTTAAATTAATGTTATTACTGACTTGTCATCTTGTTTTGTTGTAGGCATCAATTTTTAGGGTGTTTCAGCATGCCCCCAAGGAAGGGAGAACCAAATGCAGTTTTTTGTGTTTTCACTGTGGGTTATTCTAACTAGAGAAGGTAATGTTTGTTCAGGATATGGGAAGAGAAGCTAAACAGCTGGGCTAAGAGGACCTTAACTGTGGGCTAGGTATAGTACATAGACATTGAAAATATGGGGCTCAGTTTCAATTTAAGAATGCATGAATCAAAGCATGTCTCATGCTACAGCACAGCTGAGTAGCAGAGACTATCTGGAACACAGCCACATAACTAAAGTGATCAATAATGGCAATTAACAACAAGTGGTTTATGACAATTTGAAATGTTGCTTCACTTTGTGGAAATGAAATTAAATTGATCTTGTTCTGCCTTTTACTTCACCTTGCCTAGTTTTAACTTTCTTGTAAATGGTTCACAGCAAGAGAGAATTGTCTCTAAGCTAACTTGTCCTCCCAATAAGTTTATTGTCTTATTTATTTTAGAGCTCCAACTGCTTTCATAAACTGTATGTTATTTTCTACTCTATTTGGTGCCCCTTATTTATCCAGAGATTTACATAATGCTTCTTTTTGATTCCCGCATATAATCTGATGGTTCAGTTTTTTGTGTTCACTACGCCCGCAATTAAATGTGCCTTTCTTGTACCTTATGTCTTATTTCTAATCTCTACAAGAATTATTATGTCAGGTTTATCTACATGCTACAGAATAAAAGAAAATAAATTGGAAAAAAGATAGTGATTTAGACTAATTCATACTTCCAAGAAGAAACATTATTAAGATCTTTGCAATGAAAATGCCCTGCAATATTTCAAACTTGACACTTCAGATTATGAACTCTCTAGCTCAACTCAATGCTAAGAGCAGCTAAGACAATAGTCTTTCAGGCAGGCACAAGAGAGGCAGGCACAAGGAGACCCAATAGGTCTCCTTGGCTCAAAGGCAGACCAGGAAAGTATGCTACAGTAAAAAGAAAGAAAACTGCACTCTTCAGCTGTCACAGATTTTATTGTTTGTTGTGTTGTAAAACCAGGTGATTTTAGGTTTATGAAGAACACTCTTATAGAATGCTTCTGGTAGTATGCAGGTATATGGGGAGGTTTGGTACAAGGGGCACAACTTGGTTTCAGTTCAGCTGTTAATAAATTTACCTGACACAGTTGCTTTTTGGTTTTGCAAACTCAGTGAATTGAGTCTTCAGTACATCTCTGAGATTTGTTTCATTTGATATTGTCCTAAGAGAATACCTGTCCACTGGATATACCTGCAGTTTGTTCCCAAAATAATTTCTCATTATCTTTATAATGAATTTAATGGCAAGTTAGTTGTAGCTGACAAGTCATAGATTAGAAAGATGAATTGTTGATATCCTGTGATATTGTGTTTTGTTGATGGGGAATATATTCTGATTTGGGAACACTAGGGATCACTGTGGAATGTAGTCTCTTATTTAGAAATGTACAACATATCATCTGTAATTGCAGAAGTATTTCTGGTTGTCTTTGTTTCTTCATATGGAAGATGTCTCATTGTGTAAGACAATGCAAAATTAACTGGGCTCTGTGTGTGTGTGTTTTCTTTACAAAGTAAAGGTGATTGGGCATTGGAATGGGCTGCTCAGGGTGATAGAATCACTATCCCTGGAGCTGTTTAAGAAAGGAATGGATATAGCCAGTGCCATGGTCTATTTGACAACATGGTGTTGCTTCATGGGTTGAATTCTATTATCTCAAAGGTCTTTTCCAACCTAGTCAGTTCTGTGATTCTGTGCAAGAATAAGCTCTGCATTATGTCTGATGTAACTAGAATGAGTCTTCTGTACATACCAAGTTTAATAGGAAGGTAGGTTTATTTGATTAGGGAAGTTGTTCTGTGTTCTTTCCTAGCACTTATGTGTTGCTTTTCTGTAGGTGTTTAGGTTTGGGTTGGATTTTTTTGTTAGGTTTGCTTTGTTTTTTTTAGTAATAATTCATCAACCGTCTGTTAGGTCAGAGATTGAACAGATTTGTTATGCTGGCAAAATTGGAAAGGTCTCCACTAAGTGTTTGAAATGTTTTACTTCATGTTGTTGACTGATGCTGTTCAACACTCTGTGGCTATTAGTATAGTATCAAACTTCAGTGTCATACAAGAAGATTTTATAATTAGTTAGGAATTCAGTACTCAAGTTTCAAATTTTTAAACTTTTTTTGTGATTATTTAATTTCAATATAGTGCAGTCTTTGTTGTGCTTAACTTCAAATTATGTTATCAACAGATGTCTGTAGTTTTTTTTTACTCCAGATGTATGATTTTATTTCATGAACTAAATGCAGTCTTCTTCATATTTTCTTCTATACATGTTCAACTTAAAATTAATTTTTAAAACCACTAATTGTCTGTTTTAATCTGTACCAGGGCTTAGTATTCTTCTTTCTGTACTAATATTTTACCTAAACATTTAAAGTTTCAAAAGCCTGTAAGTTTTTCTATTTTTTATTTTTAAATTAAGCCCTGTTTTATGGTATTAAATTGGGACATTGACATGGCAATTCAACTCATTCTGAATCTTTGACATTTCCCATTGTATAATCAAGTCTAAACTGTTGTTGTGATGCCATTATTCCAGTCTGTGTTTAAACTAGTGATGATACCATGAGACATTCCTATTCTTTAATCTCTTCTGATGGCTTCTTCTTTTTTTCCTTGTTTTGTAAGCCAATCTACACATTCACATTACTGCTTAGTGAAGTAAATTGGAATTAACTAGCTTGAGTTAAGCTGCTTTTTCCCTTCACTTAATGGAGAGATTAGAGAAAACATTGCCATATCAATTTTGGAACAAATTTTGTCTAAAACATGCTCAATCTGATTTATCATGTGTATCACACACACTTCCTTTACTTCAGTTTAAATGATAGAGCACCATAGACAACACACTAAAATCCAGATTAAGCTAGGAAAAAGAAAAGCAGTCATGCTGTTTAACATTAGTTTAAACTAATCAAATTCTTGCAATAAAATATATTGCAATGAAGTATTTTTCTGATACTGCAGATTGCTAGGTAGTACCTTTCATAAAAATGGATCCCAAAACTGTCACATAAAGGTATTTCTTTATGTGTTCCCTGCAATAAAATGTAGAAAAGCAGAGGGAAAATATAACAACGTAGCTTGCTAAATTAATAAGTAATATATAACAGCAACAGCAACAGCAACAGCAACAATAATAATAATAATAATAATAATAATAATAATAATAATAATAATAATAATGGAGATTATTATGATTTTCATGTCTAATTAAAAGTTTAACAATTTTATTCCAGAGATATTTTTTAATCCAAACACTGATATTGTTGTTGAGTACCTTACTTTAAGTTACTTGAAAGAGAAGTGAGCAGGCAATGACTTCACAGCCCATTGCATAATAAGAAATTGCAGAGTTTGGACATAGACCTTTTATTACCCAGTTTAGAAACAGGGACTTCATCTAAACTTAGACTTTGCTGTCACATTGGTGTGACACTTGTAGAGATCACAGATGGTAAATACATAGGTTCTTCCCAGCACAGTTTTATAGAACTACAGTATGGATTTTCAGCTGAGCTCTATGAACAATCCCAGGCAAAAATGACAAAGGTAGTTTTGAGGGGGAAGAGAAGTCTTAAGGGTGCTGGATGGTAGATAAGAGTTTCACATATCGGAAAGAAATCAGTCATCATAAAGACTTATCTGCTGCAGCATTTCCTTTGTAAAGAATGAGAATTATTTTGTGGCTTTTTTATATTTATTCGTTATATTTATTCTTTATTCTTTATATCTATTCTTTATATTTATTTATTAAAAGGGAATTATTAAATGTACTATATGCATCCACTTTCTTTGTTTAACTGAATGAAAATGAAACAATTAACACTGGAAAATGATGGCTTACATGTGAGCATCCTGGCATTTGGGAAGGTTTCCAGTGCAACTTAACTCACTTGGCTTCCTGTCCCAGACCTGAACCTTCCATTAACAGTATTTATTGGGAGCACTATATATAAAAGATGGCCTTCTTGGGCAAATAAGAGCCATGCAGTGAATAAACTGAAGATGTAGTTGTGTTTCCTGGTGTGATACAATATGTAGGAAGTGCAGCCAGCATATGCATTAAAACCTATCCCCTATATGTATGTATGTCAATAAATGGCCTCTGCTTTCTTTTTCTTTTTTATTTTGGAACTAGAAACACACACAATGCATTTGATAGAATTGCTATTCGACATAGGCACTCAAGATATCCCATATTTTAAAGTTCATGTCAATGCAGGGAGGAGAATAAACAGTGCAATTTCAGGAGGATTGTTAGCAGGTTGCAAGCCTTGCTATCAGCAGCTTATGGCACCAGCAATCAAAAGGCTTCTTTACAGCTTTGTAGCAGAAAGGCCCAGGAGGTTTCCCATTCTGATCACCGTAATAGAAAGTGGAACACAAGCCAGTCTGAAAGCACTGTGTAGGTGACACAGAGTTTGGTGCCAACAGCATTCTCCCTAGGCTTTAAAATATAACATGCCACATGGATTAGACCAGGTGAAGACCTCTGGGGACCTTGTATGTGCTGATGAAGCTGCTGCCTCAGCAGCTGTGAAGCAGCTGCAGCTCTATATAAGGAAAGATCAGGCAGTGGAAGTGCAGTAGATGTGCATGCTTACAGCACGAACAGGATCTTCCAGATGGCTCTGCATTTGTTGCAGAGATGCGTTAGCATTTTTCTCTGTCAAAGTGCAACACATGTTTTCTGAAGTATTTTAAAATAAATAGTATTAAAATTTGTGCTGCATTTAAAATTAATTTGTCTTATTGTACATGGAACTCAATGATTGTATTTCCCACTGAAGTCAGCTTAAGTTTCTAACATGAGGATAGTATCAGTACTGTGGGACAATCTTCCTAATCTAATTTTCTAATAATTTTCATAGTTACAGCTTATTGTTCTAGTTATTTGGCTTATAATACTTTATGCTGATTTGACTGCTTGCTACGCATAGAGACTGTTTTCTGACTATGTAAATGTGAATTGATCATTTGCAAAGTAAGATAACGAGTAGTCATTGAAACCTTACCAATTAGAGAGGTATATAAATTACAAAGGAAGTTGCAGGTTAACATAAAATTTTAAAAGATCCAGTTAGAACCACAACTTGACCTGAAATTCCTGAAGATAATTGTCATAATCAGCATGGTAACAAATAAGGAAAAACAAGACCTCATATTACTCTCTGTGCAGTTTTAATGAAAACTTGTGTCATTAAATGATAACTTGTAAAAATCTAGTTAACTATACAGTTTGGATTTTTATATACGGTATTTCTCATTAAAAAATGCACTGTTTTATTATATATTCTTATAAAGATAGCACTAACAAAAAAAAAAAAAAAGTAATTGCATTTGTTTCCTTCTAATCCTGAGCCTTCAAAAGCAGAGAAGGGACTCTGGGCATGAACTGCTTTCCTTTCTCCTTATCAACTCCTTTGTTTTGTGGAAAAAAAAAAAGGGTAACCAGACCCTTCTCCAAGACACTAAGGGGAGGTAATTTGGAAAATAATAGAGAGGTTCTTTATCTTTGCATTTTATGTAAGTTCAGTGTAAAATTACTCAGGTTGCCTTTTGCTCTGTGAGTTGGTAAACAATAATATTTAGTGTCATTTTAATTTACTGAGTCTTTTTATCTAATCAGTAGCAGTTTTGATTTACATAATAAGGTTTGTGTCATGTGACATGAGCAATATATGCATTCCCATTTAGGAAGTGAACTCTTCTCCATTTACTTCTTTCAGGATTTCACTTGTGTATGTATGCTTCAGACAATACAACCGTAATCTTTCAGCTACACTTTCTAACTAAGTGTAATATAATAATACCAAAGAAGTACTGAAAATACCCTTTTGTGTGACAAATGTTAGCTCACCAAAGGTCACAGGACTTTTTTCCAGTTAATAATATTTTATGAAAGCTTAATAAACAATCAGTAAACTTTCTATTTGAAAGTATTTGATAGTGCAATGACAGCAATGTGGAAAAGTATTTATTTGATTTGTTTTTTACCTCTGTGGTATAGAAAAACATATTACATACAAAACAATGTGACCCTTGAATTCTCTTTTGGTATGATTGTAGCACTGAAATCAGTGTTAAAAATCTCATTAAACTGAAAGAAAGGAGATCTTACTGAAGAACTCGGTCTTCAACCCATAGGGCCAAAATGAAGCTTTTTCCTTTCTTCATTTGAGCCATTACACTGTATTAATGCATATTATTCATGTTTTGGTTTTGTTGGGTTTTCTTCTGTATACCATTCTAATGAGTTGTTCCATCTAATGTTTTAATTAAGTAATGAAAAATCTTCTTGGTGCCACAAAGAACTTGTAAGAACTATAAAGTAAAGGTTTGCACCTAAAGAAGTAAAATGAAGCCATATTTTTATGGCCATGGAGCCATATTATAGAGAAAACTTGAATTTTCCTTGACACTGAGCAGGGATATATATTGGTAATTTAATTTCAGAGATTTTTTTTTCTTTTAAAACAATTTTCTTTTAGAGCAATTGGTAATTCCTCAGTCAGCAGACACTATTTTATATGTTAAAATATGGAGGGCAGCTAGTTTCTATTTTTCAGTTCACAGGCACAAAACTATTTTCCTTGCATAGTAAATCAAAGGAAAGATCATAGTCGTTCCAGTAGAAAGGACTCTCTAATCTTCCACAGTCTTCAGCAGTTTTGGTGGGTTCAGCTTCACTATATGGGTGAATTACATAAGTAGTTTATTCACAAGGGACTCAAGCCTACTCATATTATTTACCTAATTTCTTATAACGCATGTTGTCATCACCGTTAAAATGAGCATTGTCTGAGCAAGGAGTGTTCACTCAGACTCTCATTACTACACTCCTGGCAAAAACAGGATTGTAGTTTATTCACCTGCCTATTGGAAGTAGCTGCTGCTCCTGAGCACTTGTACAAAGCAGAATTTTCTGGTAATTATACCAACTGAATTTCCATTCTTTTTTGTATAGCAATTTATAATGATCATACCACCAAGAAAGAAGCAGAAACAGAGATAGGGAGAAAACCAATCTCTTGGCTCTCTTCTGTAAAAACCAATCTCTTTGCTCTCTTCTGTAAATAAGAGGGTGTCACATGCAGGAATCAACATGAATGCTCTGTTTCTATAAACTAACAGCTTGAAAAGCTCTTACTCTGTCATATGTTATTATTTAGTCAGTCTAGCAAACAATAGTTTAGTTATACAATGAAGAATGTTCTTGGAGAACAGTGCTTTTGTTTTTGAATAACACTGAGCCTTATTACATGTTATCTATTCCTTCCTTCTTTATATAGACTAATTCATTAAATTCCTTTTTTTTTGCTTTAAGAGCTTTTCATAGGGAAAATTTTTACTAAGTTTCCTATTAAATGACAAAAGAAATAAAATTACTATGTTGTTTAGATACTGTGGGTGGGTGTTTGGTTTTGTTTTGGTTTTTTGTTTGTTGTTTTTTTAATAAGGAGGCTAAATCTATGATCCTTCAGGACACAATTCTTCTTGGTATTTTCTGAAACCTGAATATTTACATGTACATGAAAATACATGGATTCAGGTGATGTAGACATACATAAATATATTTTTAAACTTACATAATGAGCATTTGTTGGCTACTGAAAGTCTCTAAATAACAGTGTGAGAGATTATGACCAAGAACTGTAAAAACTCCAAATTGTCTCAAATTTTCAAGAAGTGTCTGCTGTACTTGTTCAGAGAATGTATTTTCTAGCAAGATAGATTGATGCTGCTTTCTGATACAAATTAGAGTCTGAAACATCTTAAAAGAAATAAGTTTCATTTTCCTCATTCGTCCTTGAGCAAGTGCTGCAGGTGTTTATTGCTGCTCCTTTCTAGTTGAGATGAATATTGATTTTAGATATAAAAGTAGGTACAATTTTTTATAGCATACAGCTAAATATTATGGTAATGAAAGTTTATCATGAGCCAGTTTTGCCATTACTCATAACTAATAATTTTAGCAGGAACATTTCATTGCCAAATTAAAATAAAATCATCACTATTGACCAAGTGTTTGGCTTCCCCAAGTAATTTAATCCTGCAACTGATGCCATTTGGTTTTTGCCTTTTTTCCTTTAGTGTGTTTTCTGTATTCATCACACATATACTTGTAGCTCTGTAGCCTATTGTATTAGTAGCTAGTTTTCCCAGTAATTTTCCAGGCCTTTCCCTAAGCAGAGAGAGAAAACAAATTACAGAGCTCCAACCCCGGGTGGTACAAAGCCCCAGAGCTATATTGGTTATTCCTGGGAGCCAAGGCTGAGAACAACTCTTGGAGATCCATTCTCCTGGGCAAAGTACAGCTAGTGCCGAGGGGGCTCCAGAGAAGGGGCTTGACCTGAGCAGGAGTTGCATCACCATTTGTGCTCCTAAACTGGGGCCTTTTATCAATTATGTTGATTTCCTAAAACCTGTAAAAATTTACTCACCCCTGGGGGTGAGCTTGTGTGGGAATCTTTCCATGACTGCCCCTGAAGACTTTCAAATTAAGATCCCCTTTTATATTACCTCCTTACTAAAATGATCTTGGGTTTCATTTACAGGTTGGTTAAATGGCAACACAATGGTAAAATATTTTGAATAGAACACTGATGTCATCTTTGTATACTATCCCTTTTGAAGGTTTTTTTTTTTTTTTTTAAAGTTTGTTTAGTGTTGCAAGGGCATGCAAAATGAAGTGAAAAATGCTGTTTACAGGTCACCCCAAGAAAAGATACCTGTCATGTCACCTATCTAGGTACCTCTGTAGTCTGTGTAGTTTTGTGGATAAAGTTTCATAATTCTCAGGTCATTTCATTGCTGGACAAAACCCAGCACGGTTCTGGCATATAGATACTACAAAATGCAAATAACCTCTTGAGGATATATGCCAAAAATGGAGATAGGATTTGTCGATGCATTATAAGGCATTTCTTCAGTTTTTTTATTTGTTCTGAAGCAGCAATGTGAAACTGAAGATAAAACAAGGAAATAAACTAGAAAGTCTGTAGTAGAATGAAGCCTAATATCTTTTTCAGGTTGAAAAATATCTTTTTCAGTTGTGTAATTCTCCAGGTATGATATTCCAGTCCTCTGACAGTAAATCCTAAATATATTGCTTGCACTTCTCATTAAAACTGCATTTCATTAAAAAATCCTGATTTTTGAGACAAGGTTAATGAAAAATACAAGTCCCAATAGAAATCCTTGAGATAGCATAGTAAGAATTTTTCTCTAACCTTAATTTTCACCACTAACCCAATATTCTCTATTTACCATCTTCTTAGTAATTTTAAAATTCTTTCAGTGATACACATATTCTTCCATTTAAGTAGCAACTTCTAACAACGTTTCATCACACTAATCACCAAAATCTAGATAGGTGAGACCAATTGTACTTCTTCCACTAAAAACATCAATTGCCTTATCAAAGGAAACTTGGGATAAAATAATAGAGTCTAATTTGGTTTTATTAGTACAGTATTTCTTTCAGAATCCTGGAACGAGAAAAGGAGAACCTTGGTAATTTTAGTACTCATTTAATCTTGCAGAGTTCCTGCTGGTTCCTGCTATTTAAAGTAGTCTGCTTCATTAATTGTATTCAAACAGACCAGGTGCAATCTACTATTTGGAACACATAGACAGCTTTTAATTGGTACTCCACTGTCATTATTGATGAGGCTCAAGTTTTTACTCTGAATTTTTTTGCTTTTATTTCAGCCGCAAAATTTATTGCTGTTTTTGAAAGTACTTACATTAGACCTACGGTTTCTCATGCCAGGGATGTTTTTTTTTTTTTTTTCAAATTTGATATGAGTTAAGCTTTAGTTCATTCAGTGTCTCTCTCTGCAAGTAAAAACTGTTGCTTGAGGTCACAAAATCGTGGAATCATTAATGTTGGAAGGCACTTCTGGAAGTCATCTAGTCCAAAGTCTGCCAAGGCAGGGTCACTTTGAGCAAGTGACACAGGAACATTTCCTGGTAGATTTGGAATATCTCAGGAGAGAGAGACTCCACAACCACTCTGGGCAACCTGGTAGTACTTTGCCACCCTCAATGCAAAGTTCCTCCTCATGTTTATGGGGAACTTTTTGTGTTTTGGTTTATGGTCATTAGTCCTTGTCCTGTCCCTGTGCATCACTGAAAAAGTCTGAAACCATCCTCTTGACACACATACTTGGCGTATTTTAATGTGATGTTGATGAGATGTAAGGATGTTTGACTTAGGCACTGTCCTTCACAACGTCCCTCACAGTGTTAGTCCCGTCAAACTTTTAAGGCAGTTGTGGAAATATTTTCTATATTCAAGTCTTCATTAGTGTACTCTTCAAAACCACTTATGAAAATATTTCCTATTGCTTTGGTAACTTACAGATAAATAAAATGTTAGATGTTTTCAAAGATGAAGGAATTTTGTGAAATATTTCAAGAAATTCCATTTTCTGGGAAAGGTTAGTGCTAACTCACTGGAAAAAAAATCAGCTAACTGTATTGATTTTCAGTGTAACCATTAAAGCTGCAATCAAGTCTAAAGCTGTCCTATTGAGCTAATGGGTGCTGGGCCCTATGCTTGGGCCCTGCTTGCTTTGGTGAGATGACTGTGCAGTGTTCTCAGCCTCCAGAGTGCGTGGCTGCATCTGTGTGGGGCTGCACTGCTCCCCACACAATGCAGGAGGAAACAGTGGGGAGAACACTCAGTCATCCAGAGCAAAAATGGGACAGGGAGGGTTTCAACAATTCAGCTGCCAGTACAACCTCCTTTTTTTCCTTCTGAAGTTACTTTGATTCACTTGATTCTTCTGTCCATATGAACTGTTCTGAATTTCATAATCCATACTTCCACATTATCTTTTTTTATTTCATAGTAATTATTTATATTTAGTTTTCATTTTCTTCATGTATTTATAATTGAATAACTATGCTGTAGTAACATTGCAATTGCACCATGTTTTTTAGTTGACATTCTTGCATTTTTTTCTTCTTTCCTCTTTTTCTGCCTGTGTGTGTGTTTGTCATGAACTAATACTTAAAGTGTTTATATTGTCTAAGCTGCTGGTATAAACAACTCTTGAATATATGTGTTATTTTTCTTGACAATATATTTTTTTCTTAGAGAGATTCACTTTGATATTTACCCTAAGTTTACCAGTAGCCTAAATCCCTCTTTCTGTACTAGTAATGCTCTCTTCACTGCTGGCAGTTAATCCAGTTCTCGATTCACTTATTTTCCCAGTAAGAGTGTTAAACTCCCTTTCTTCAAAAATGTAATATTCATATCATTTCAGATTCTGGTAAAATTTGTATCTTTATTTGTTGATTGAATGTTCTTACTACTCATACCTGTTTCAATCTTTGATAGAATCTGTGTTTGGAAAAGTCCCCTTTTTGTGATTGCTTTCTGATTTTTTGATGAATTTTACATATTCTCCTATAGATCATATTTTGCTTCTTTATTATATAGTGTGCTTCATGTTTATAGGAATTACTAGAATGCCATCAAAGTTCACTTTTACTTCTTTAGCTCCTTCTTTAGGTAAACATATTGATCTTTGATTTCAGTGTTGTACATAATCACAGAATCATTATCGCTAGAAAAGGCTCCCAAGATCATCAATTTCAACCTTTCACTGATCAGCGCCTTGTCAAGTAGACCAAAGCACTACATGACATTTCCAATCATTTCTTTAACACTCCCAGGGTGGTGACTCCACCACCTCCCTGGGCAGTCCTTTCCAGTGCTTAACAACCCTTTCCATGAAGAAATTCTTTCTGATTTCTGAGTGTACCTCCCCTCCCGGAGGTGAGTTTATGCCCTCTCATCCTGTCACTAGTTTTGTGGGAGAAGAGGCCAACGCCCATCTTGCCAGACAAAATAAGGTCTCCCTTGAGCCTCCTTTATTCCAAACTAAACAACTCCAGCTCCCTCAGCCACTCCTCATATTACTTATTCTCTAGACACATTAGCTGCTTAGGCAATTTTGTTACTTTGCCTATTTTGTGATTATGCTATCACAGTGTTGCAAAATATAAATATACTGTTGTTGTTTGTATTATTCAACTATGTTTATATTCCAGTTTACAGCACCTTTCTTTGCTTGTTTAATACACTTACAATTTATAGGACAATTTAAAGCTGCTAGACTTTTTTTTTTTTTTTAATCTTCACATATTCCTAGTAGATCAGGTGCCCTTGTGCTCTCTGGATTTACTCTGCAGATTGTCCAATTGCTGCCTTTTAAACAGGGCTTACTTTTTTGGAAACTGCTGTGAATCTGTCAACATCTCCTTTCTGAGTCTGTCAGACAAATGATTGTAAGAGAACTTCTTTTAAACTGTAACTGTCCTGTGCTGGAGCCATTTTTCCCAACCTTTTTGAGATAATTTCTTCCTTTCCTCTCCTCAATTATCAGATCCCTATCTGAAATAATGCAGTGATAAAACTGTTGTAAGCATATCTGGTGTGTAAGCTCAGGTTTAATTCCATTCCTAAATAATATTCATCCAGTTTCCACTGAAGGAGAACGTATGTATTATAGACATATACAAAGCCTGTTCTTGCCATTTCCTCCACTTTTAGGGCCATTTTTTTCTGTCACTCAGTCTTCTTTCTCTGTTCTGATAAGACTTCTAAAACAACAATAAAAACAAACAAAACAACACATCCAGATATTTCAGGAATCTTTCTGAGCACTACTCTTTTGACCTATTTTGATTTTTGAGTTGTCAAATGCTCTCCACTGCACCGTTACTTCAGTATTTAAGATGTCAAGCAGAGAGTATTGCCCACATAGTAAAATTATCTTGAAGAAGAGTTAAAAGGTAATGCATGTAGAAATCCATTATGGTTTTTACCTTAGTAAATCTTTAGCACTGAAGATTTGTAAGATGTCAGTAGATACTTTGTGAGAAATGTTAAAGACGTACTGAGAATTCCTTATATCCTGCAGATAGAGCAGCTTACACTGGTCTGTTCTGATTTCAAGTCTTAAAGAAAGACATATACAAATGAGATCTGAGTTCTAATGTTGACCTAACAGATGACTCACTTTTGAGACAGTAGAAACAGAAGCCTTAGTAAAGAATTAGTAGATATAGCTGCCAATAACTTCTCTTTTTTTTTTGTCTGTACTGACTTTTTTATAGTTTCACATGATACAGAATTGAAACCAGAAGCATTTGAAATGTTTTGTGATATTAGTCAGAAGGTGACACCCCTGCTTTCTATCAAATCTCCTAATATGAACTTTATTTAAATGTAAAACTTCTAAATCATCTGCTATTGAATCCAAGTTCATCCCAAAGCTAATGCTGAGCATGTTAACATCCTCTCTTTTGTTAGGCAACCACATAGAATTGTAGAGTTATTAAGGCTGGAAAAGACTCCTGAGATCTGGCACTACTTTTTTCACCATTAAACCATCTCCCCAAATGCCACATCCACACATCTTTTGAACAATTCCTGGGATGAGGATTCCACCTTTCTGGGCAGCCTATTCCTGCCAGGGCTTGTCCTAACCAATCTTTCAGTGAATATATTTTTCCTAATATCTAAACCTCCCCTGGTGAAACTTGAGGCCATTTTCTTCAAATCCACCTGCAAAGCCTTACCACCCTCCCACAGATCAACACTCCTGCCCAACTTAGTGTCATCTGCAAACTGAGGATGCACTCAATCTCCTTGTTCAGATCATAAATAAAGATATTAAACAGAGCTGGTACGTGTAGAGAGCTCTTGTGATCAACCACCAGATGGATTCAACTCCACTCACCACCTCTCTCTGCTCCCAGACATTCAGCCTTTTACCCAGAGATGAGTGCCCCCGTCTGAGCCACAAGTATCCAGTTTCACAGAACCACAGAATGAGACAGGTTGGAGGGGACAACAGATCATGGGATTCAACCTCCCTGCTAAAAAAAAAAAAGAAAAGCAGCTTTGATCATGCTCAGCTTGGTTATAGCTTAAAGTTTGGACACTATTTTACAAGGAATTTGTGTTATATATATATATGGACATAAATATTATTGCTGAAGGCATGAGAAATATGTACAGATTTTGTTTACTATTTTCAGTTAGAAATGTCAAGGCAAAAGCCTTAAAAATATAAGCAGTAACAGCTCCAAAGTCCAAGTAATAAAGGAGTGATAAAGGATTTGCATTTTGGACTGTGTTCATCTTCATAGCCCTCTGCTGGACCTCCTCCAGGAGCCCCGTGTCTCACTGGTGTGCAGGAGCCCAGAACAGGGCACAGCACTCCAGAAGTGGCTTCACCAGGGCTGAGTAGAAAGGCAGATCATCTTCCTTGATCTAAAAGGCTATTCCTAATGCACCCCAGGATATCATTGGCTTTCTTGGCCATAAACACACACTGCTGGCTCATGGACAGTTTGTTGTTCATCAGTATTCTCAGGTCCTTCTCCACAGAGCTGCTTTCCAGCAGGTCAGGCCCCAGCCTGTCCTGGTCCATGGCATAATTCTACCCTCCAGGTGCAAGACGCTGTAATGGCTTTTGTAGAACTTCAGATATCTCCTCTCTGCCCATCTCTCCAACTTGTCAAGGTCCTTCTGAAAGGCTCCACAGGACTCTGCGGTATTGTCCATTCCTCCCAGATTTGTTTTGAAGGAGAATGCTGTGGGAGGTAATTTCAAAAGTTTTACTAAATTTCAGATACAAAACGTGCTTCACTTTAGGTATGCCCGTACATGCTTTAGTGCATATGGAAACATTTTCTTAAAATCACAGTGGCAATCACATGAACTTATGTGATTAAAACCTAAAAGTCCTGATTTCCTCTTGTATTCTGTCTAATGCAAACAGTATACAAATTCTTCATTTGAAATTCACTGGGAATTTGTCAATCCAGTTTCACAGAATTCATAATTCACCCATAAAATTCATAAAACAAAGAAAAGTAATATATTTACAGCTTTGTTATTATCATCCCTAATAAGTAAATATAGAAAGATAAATATTATATGGCCTGATATATGTGTGCATTTTATTTGTATAAATATCAATGAAATGTGGAGGTCATGTAGGCCAACAGGATTCCCAAATCACTCGGTTGACAGCAGATGGCTGAGCCCATCAAAAAAATGGGGTCTTGAAAAACATGAGGGATGGAGACTGCTCAGGCTGTGTGGAGATGTAATGGCTTGTTATTTGCCTTATGGCTATGACAGCACTGCATTATAGGGTTAGAGGTAATACTCACCAAGGGTGAATAAACTTTACAGACTGAAGTGTGCAACTAGGAATTTGCACATAACTTTTCATGACCTTGGTTTATTAACAATTTTTGAACATTTATGGTGTTTCTTGATGAGGAATTTTTCAAAACAATGAAAAAAACCAATGAGAATTGCTTTGCTTGTGAGAGGTAAGAGTTGAGGTAATCTTCCTCTAAAAGTCTCGTAGGTGTTTTGCAGAACTAAAAAAAAAAATCTATTGTGTGTTCTTTAGTATTAATCTCACTTACTTTTAGAATAATGTTAAACAATCCTGGAATATGAGTTCTCTGTAATTAAGCTGTCTTCTCTAGATAAGTACCACCTTTAATATTAAGAACTCTAGAAGAAAGAATATCTTCAAATATATTGCACTTCAAAGAGAATGAGGAGGGAGGATTTACAGTCTATGGTTGTATACATCCTCTCAGGTCACCATTTGTGTTTTGTGTATGTTACTGAACTATGACATACCTAAGATAGTCTTTTTGTATTCCATACTCTGAAGGGCAAGCACAGCTCACCCTAAATCTGGAGATTTGCATTCTTCACCAGGTTTAGGTAGGCAGAGTGCAGAGCTAGCAAGAGGGCTCAGCATATCAGCTGAGTAATCAAGGGGAAATTATTCTGGGAAAGCATGCTTGCTGTGTTAATAATGTTCCTTAGGGTTTTTTTGGTGGTTTTGGTTTTGTTGTTTTTTTTTTTTTTT
>WBND01000051.1:1379613-1394943 GCA_013398595.1 Tychaedon coryphoeus | reverse complement strand
TGAGATGCCTGAGGAATGGGTTGCCATCCAGTGGGCACTGGACAAACCTGAGAAGTGGGGAATCTCATAAGGTTGAAGATGGCCAAGTGCAAGGTGCTGCACCCAGGTCAGAACAAACTGCTCTGCTAATATAGGCTAGGGATAAACAGATTGAGAGCAGCCCTGCAGACGTGGGCTTGGAGTGGTTGGTGGGTGAGAAACTGAACGTGAGCTGGCCATGTGCAATCTCAGCCCAGAGAGCCTGGGCTGTAGAAAATGAAGTGTGTCCAACAGGTCTAGGGAGGAGATTTTTCCTGTCTACTCTGCTCTCATGAGACCCCACATGGACTACTGCATCCAGCTCAGGGACCCCAGCAAGAGGGAAATATGTACCTGTTGGAATGGGGCCAGAGGAGGGCGACAAAAGCAATCACAGGGGATGGAACACCTCTCCTGTGAGGACAGGCTGAGAGATCTTCATTTGTTCAGCCTTGAGAAGAGAAAACTTCAGGCAGACTTTAATGCAGCCTTTCAGTACCTAAAGGGGTCTTATAAGGGAGACAGAGATTAACTTTTTAGTAGAGCTGGTTGTGACAGAATGAGGGTTAATTGTTTTAAATTAAAAGAGATTAGATTCAGACTAGATGTAAGGAAGAAATTTTTTAAGATGAGGGAGGTGAAACACTGGAACAGGTTGTCCAGAAAGGTGGCAGATGCTTCATCTCAGAAAACGTTCAAGGTCAACCTGATCTAGTTGAAGATGTCCCTGATCATGGTAGGAGGGTAGGACTAGGTGACTTTTAAAGCTTCTCTTTCAGCCCAAACCATTCCATGATTTTTTTCTATGATAAAAGTAATCTCTCATACTCAATCAGCTTCTTTAACCACCTCACTTTAATCATGATATAGCTTAGAAGTTGAACTTTATCTAATCTACCACTTCAGCTGCTTTCATTTCATCTACTTGTAGTATATTCTAGCTACTGTCACAAAACTTGCATCAGAGCTACTTTAGGGGAATAAAGAAAAGAAAACTCATCAGAATAGTTCTATTCTAAATATTTAAATGTATTCAAAGTAAACTTATACTCATTTAAATTAATTTTTTTCCAGGATACATGTAATTTTGGCATGATAATTGAAATGCCAGTATATACAGTAGTGTGCCAACAGAGATTCTCCTAGGCATTTTCAGAGATACTTCATCATATTTCTTGTCTCACATTAGTCTTAATTTCAAAGAATAAGTGTTTAGACAGTATTATGCGTGCATTTTTTTACTGAGTTTGCAACTAAATGGAAAAAAATGCATGCATAAGAGAGATGGTTTTCATGTTTGAGGAAATATTGGTGCTTCTAGCTATGAAAAGAACACTTAAAGTTAGTTTTAATTATTTTCTTCTGCAGACTAATAAAAAATCTATGGGGAATAACCCAATCTTGCTGCTGCATTGTCATTTCAGAGCTGCTAGTGCAAACGTGCAATACTGCCTTGTATCTCCTGTAAAGAAGGAGTGAAGTTATTGTCCAGTGAATAAACTGTTCTTCCAATAGTGTGCAATAATCACATTTTTTAAGTGTCCCAGAGTCCCATGCGATCTCCTCATGTGTGTTTACTGTAAATTGGAATTTTTTTTATGGTTGGCATCTCAGATTGCCTACATCAGTCTGTTCAACACTGGCTAAATCCCATTTCTGTCTGTTTTCAGCCACACTAAAAAATGTCATAAACTTGGTTGAAAAAGAGCTTTCATTTCCTAAGCTTTCTCTCAATGTTTCTCTATATTGTACATTGTAATGGCAAACAGAGAATAATCACCCACACTGCAGGGATCATGCAACTCAGCAGCAGGAGGAGGATATAATTTACTCTAAGGCTAGGGACAAAATTACCTGACAATTGCTAAGGTTGTATCTTACAAGTGCAACAAGAATGAACATGGTTTGTTTTTGATTTGGTTTGGTTTTTTATATAATGTTATATAATGCAGAAGAGCAGTAAGCTGTAAGACTAGGTTGGTAGCATTGAGTTAATGATTTGACTAAATCTCAATGGTCTTTTCCGACCTAAATGATTCTATAATTCTAATAGATTGCCACAAATATAATTTTGTGCTACAGCTTAATAAAAGCAGTAAAACTCTAATGTTAAGGTTTGGATCTCTCTGCTTACCAAAGTGATCAGATCTCAGTGTTCTATTTATTATGCACCCAGAGAGGTTGGTCAGTAAAAGAAACCTCAGCCAAGTTAGTGGAGGAAGATTTGTCTCTATTTGCCATATGGCTGCTGCAAGGGCTTAAAAGGCAGCATGCCATGCTGTAGCAATATCTTGGGTATTTTATTTATTTATTATTACTATTACTATTTCACTGTCAAAACATTGGAGGTTATGCATACGCAGATTAGTCCAGTAATTTCCAAACTGCAGGTGTCAGATCTTTGCCCTTGAGGAAATAGCAGCAAGTCATCTCC
The DNA here is from genome assembly GCA_013398595.1 of Tychaedon coryphoeus. Taxonomy (NCBI): domain Eukaryota; kingdom Metazoa; phylum Chordata; class Aves; order Passeriformes; family Muscicapidae; genus Tychaedon; species Tychaedon coryphoeus. Next base: position 1,392,491 of record WBND01000051.1, on the reverse strand, counting down.
CTCCAGAAAAGTAGCTTTGATCATGCTCAGCTCGGTTATAGCTTAAAGTTTGGACATTATTTTACAGGGAATCTGGGTTATATATATATGGACAGAACCATTATTGCTGAAGGCATGAGAAATATGTACTGATTTTGTTTACTACTTTCAGTTAGAAGTGTCAAGGCAAAAGCCTTAAAAATATAAGCAGTAACAGCTCTCAAGTCCAAGTAATAAAGGAGTGATAAAGGATTTGCATTTTAGACTGCAAAAAAAGGAAGGGCAAGAAGAAAGAGAGGGAGACCTCTTACTGCTTTAAAAGACAGAAAGCAGGGAAGTATGTTAGTGGTTATTGGCTGGAAACAATGAAAATTTAAATGTGAATAGCTCTAAAAACTGTACTGTTACTTAAATTTGCCCAACAACCTATACGGAAGAGCAGAACTTGGGAGGGAAGGAATAAAAGAATAATCACAACGGTAAGATAAATGGAAACAGAGCAACAACAATCATGTAGCAACAGAACAGACAGGTGAGCTTCAGGTAAACGACAGAACACAGGACTAAAATACTCATATCTGAATAGGTAAAGGTATAAAGTTATGTAACAGAAGCTTTTTTCTTCTTCTTTTGAAGATAAATGGCAGCATAGTTCGAAAACGACTGCATGGGCTAGTATTGGGAAACAGTATATAGGCCAGGTTGCTTCCTGCATTTCAGGTGTTTTGGATAATAGAAAAACATGCCTTCACAATAGAAATAGAAATAGAAATAGAAATAGAAATAGAAATAGAAATAGAAATAGAAATAGAAACAGAAATAGAAATATATATGTGTCTATGTACATTTATGCATGTGTATATACACATATATACACAATTTTTGCATGCATTTGAAGAGTTGGATATTGATCCAAATATGCTGTAAATTTTCATTCTTTAAATATATATATATTGGTAGTTCTATATTGAGCATATTTATTTATTTGCCATTATTTTATTTCATTCATTTACTCCTCTTTACTGTGTCAGTACCTTGATTAAGCTTTTAGAATAATGAGGGACACAAAACCTGGGTCCTTAAGCTTAAATCAATCTTTTGAAGAAATGATGTGATGTAATGCTGAAACAAAAAGAAGGGCACCATGGAAGAGCTCTTTTCAATCTTAGATGTTTCTTCAATTCCAAAATAGGACTCTACTGGTTCCTACATCCTTGTTTCCAACAGTAAACTGGCAGAAATTTAGACAAATTTTTACTCTGTTTTCTTTAAGAAAATAAGCCAATGTCTCTGGGAATACACACATAGTTTGTGCAAGTTAATAGTTCTGAGATTTATAAACTATGCCTGATTGTGAATCTTTTACAGGCAGACAGTTGCTCAAATTAATAAATATAATATCAACAACTGTGCAATAGCTTGAATGAATTCCATGCTTGAATGAATTCTGTTTTATGGAAGATATCTCCACCAGTGTCTGTGGAACTCAAATAGAGCTCTTGTGTTCTTAATCCATATGGCGGTGGTGACATTTCTAAACTGCTTTAGGTCTTCAGACAGAAAGTTGTGCTGAGAGCATTTATTTTGTTTTACATCATAAGGAGAATCATAAAGGGAGTACAATGATCTTCATTCATATTCTTTAACAAATTATGTCAGAAAAGATGAATATTTGGGACTACTGTAATAACTGTATTTTTTCCTACCTCTTGGCTCTCATACATGCAGATGTGTGTCGTAACTTTGAACCGTTACATTATTTGTTTTAGATGGCTTTTCTGTGTGATATATTGCCTTTTCAGAACTTTATACTCACTGTCCAGTCTGTGTAAGGTCATGGTCTGCTTCTACCTTTACTGTTGTCTTAAGTATCTTACCACTGGTATGCTTTGTTCTTGCCTTTCTTTTCCTGACTTGTTTTTGCCTCTGTTTTGAAGAATTCAGAGGGGACCAATAAACTTTTAATACAGATTTAACAACAGCCTTTACCACTATATTGTTAGAACATAATTCAGTGTGTTGTTTTTTGTTTTTCTTCTTGTAGAATGACTTTCAAATCTTGCATATAAAACACTACTTTTTTCCTGTGAAAGAATTTATAGGGATTATATTGTCTACATTAAATACTGTTTTGTCCACAAGAAAATGACTTTCATGTCCTGTAGAGCAGTCAGGATGATTTCTGGCAACCTTTTATTTCTCTATTGTGACTTCTCACTGACTAAATGCAGTCCACCATAAATGCATTCTCATCAGAGTCCTTTTATGCATAGCAGTGTTGGAAGTAATGAGCACTTAGGTTTTCTAGCATGAGTCAGTAAATACATAAACAGGTACAGATTTATGACACTGCACTTCAGAGTATCATGGTCCTTGATGTATAGTGCAGTCAACTTTATCTGAATGCCACAGAGGGTAGTGAGTATATCTTTAATACCAAGGTCATTTTTGATGTAATTAATGGGTTGCAATTTCTTTTGTAACACAGTTTCAAATAACTTGATTTCTCCTAATCAGGGTTATTGGCTACGGAATGGGTGTCCTTGAAAAATGCAAATTATCCTGTGAAATACAGGAATACAGATATTAAGTGTAGGCTGATGTCATTTTACCAGTGTGAATATTTTAATGGATAGCATTTCTTTTGGATATGTATTCACTCTTTAACAAGAATCACAAATTTCAAAGTGTTTATTCACATTACAAGTGTTAGTGAAACCTTCCTTAGAGCAGTTATTGGAGGAACTCTGCTCTTAGTGGATTAAATATTTCAGTCTGCAAAACTGCCAGCTCTCAGTGTTCACAAGGTAACTATATTTTATCTCTCCTTTACCACTCTCCATCTTACAGTTTTGCTGAGGATACATGAGGTCCATGTCACTATTTTGCAGTGCTTTGTTTTGTGCTGAAGGAATATGTCATGACTGTAACAGCTACAGTAGTAAACCAAAACTTTTTTTCTCCTATGCAAATAGAATGATAAACTTATATAATATTCCAAGAACCTCATCTACATATCTACTTTGTTTTAAATGCAAAAGCAATCTTCTCAATTATGACTTATTTCTAGATCTGGAAGAAAAAAAAAGTGACTTACAGTGTTTCTGATCAGTAAGCAATCCTTTTTCTGTTGCATATGTCAAGCTAAGGCATTGGAAGAGACACTTTTAATAGTCAGGCATTATTTTTGTCATTCAATTTAGGCTAGCATGAAACTTTAATAGCAATTGTGACTACATAACAAATGTGGAAGTGAAGATCCATCCTGGGACATTGTGCTACATTCAGCACGGTTATATTAGTCACATTAGAAAAGCCTGATAACAGCCCTTGCTCTTCAGAATTTTTTAGTGTTATTCTTTGTGGTAAGTCTTTAGCTACTCATGTGTCAAGTGAGTCCTTGCAAACTATTTTAGCTTTGAACTCTTAATGTTCAGTGTCTGGATATGCTGTGGTAGTGTGAGCTTCATTTATAAATTTCAACAGAAATAAACCTTACTGAAGAAAAGATTATTCTGTTTAATTTTAACCTTAAGTAAACCTTGGATTGTGTATAGTTAATTAGATTTCATTATTGAATGAAATGTTGAATACATACAAGGGAAGTTTTAGTGAATCACATAAGTGCAGATTATCATCTCCTCTAGCCATCATGCTTGGATCTCCTGGGGAAAATTCCTTAATGATATGTAATTTGCAAATTATTTAACTTCTAGTGCCTTTTTTTTTTCTTTTTTTTTTTCCCAACAAATAATTCAAATTAATCTATCAAAATGTATTACCATGTCATTATTTTTCTATTCACTGGGGATTCTGTCTGAACACGAGAAAAATCTTATTTATTGTGAAGGTGACCAAGTACTGGCAGAGGATGACCAGAGAGGTTGTAGATTCTCCATCCTTGGAAACAATCAAAAGCTGACTGGATGTGTGCTAAGAAATTTCTTCAAGTGAATCAAATTGACCAGAAAGTTGGACCAGATGACCTGCAGAGGTTCCTTTCAACCTAAATCACTCTCTGATTCTGAAATACTGGAACTGTATAGGAAAGGGAATTGATTGCCATGTTTGCATTACTTCAATTTCTCAGTGGAAAATGTCATCATCTCTACACAAGAAATTTCCTGCTTCAGCTTTTGCAGTCTCTAGCAAAAGCTCTGCCTTTCGAGAGCTTTGCATAACTTAGCTATATTAGCAATAATTATTTGGCTACAAATTAATAGAAGAAATTATGTATGGTGGCACAATTTGAATTGTCTAACAACAAAATATTTTCTGAAATAATTTTTTTAATATATATTATTTTTTTTCTACATTCTAAATAGTAAACTGCTGCCTCAGCAGAAACTGTCCTCTTCCAGCAGTCTGCTTGTTTGCAAACCACATGTATTCAGCAGCTTTGTTTTCACTCTCTCTCCCACTCTTAAGCTGTAATACAGACTACAATTTAGTAGGGGGATTTGTGCTCACTGTTATTCCCACTGGCACAGAAATAGTGTGAGTGGGACGGTAAGTCCTGGTTATGAGTGTGCAGCAGGATACCAGAAACAACATATCCCTGTCTGTGGCAGGCAGTGTGGGTTACAAGCAGCTACAGAAACTTCCATTTTTATATTTTGACATCCCTCAGTTTATCTATGCATCATACCCAGCAACAGGATATATTGTGGTTTCTGGACAGTCATAACAGAGGGAATGTATAGAAAGAACGGTGTCTCTGTGTAAATTGGTTATCAATATATGGCTGGCTCCAGGTGTGTGCTGCAGCATCAGAATGTTTTCTGTGGAGGCGTGAAAGGCACTGAAGAAGATGTAATTCCTCGCCACTTTGCCGGATTGCCTGAGCACTGAAATAATGAGGTTCAGCAGAAATATTCTGAGGGCTTAGATTGGTTCCATTCTCCATTTAATTGAAAAGATTTCTTGAATTTTGGACATGGTGCTAGGAAGATCTGGAAGATCAAATGATGCTTGATTAAGTTGAAAGGCTCCACAGTCAATAGCTGTATTGTGTACCACAAATCATGATTTCACAGACAGATTTGTATTTAAATAAACTATAAGAAATGAGACACAACTTACATAAGGCTGTAAGTTCTCTGGCTGATTACAGAAGTGTTTAGTGCTTGCTTCCTTGTTGGAGTATAATCTGGCCAATCAACTGCTGTAAGAATGTACCACTAGAATTAAACTTACATGGGGCAGAAGAAATCACAAGGTTGAATATATTAGGATATGCTTTTTTAAACCTGTGTTTTATAGTAGTAGATTTGAGAATCCTGAGAAGGTATTTATTTTCTTTCCTACTAGGAAACCCTGTGATAGTGAGTTGGCTCCAAGAATAGAGATGTTAGATATTTATTCTATGAGTGTGAGCAACTTTGTAATACTTTAAAACACATTATTTCCCTGAAAATTAAGAACAGAGAATAGGGTTGTCTTTCCCTTATAAAACTGTACCCTGTCATTATTTATTCTTCACAGACAAAAGTTGTCTCTTTACAGGCTTAGTTACTTTCAAAAGCTTGAAAATAACTTTTCCTTGTAATTTCTACAGTACATAAAGTGTCTCAGTTACTTTCAAAAACTTGAAAATAACTTTTACCTGTAATTTCAACAATACATAAAGTGTCGATGTCTTAGAAAACTGTGGAGTACTTTATTAAGACCAGCACTGCAACATTACCACTCTAGCTGATCTCTTACTGTTGTTAACCCAGAGCATGACATGCTTCTCCCAGACAACCATCCAGAGAAGTGCTTTACTTGGGATTTAGGGCTTTCAGATTTGAATTTTGAGATTGATGGAGAGCCACACTGTTCAGTGTCCGTACTGTTCATGGAGAGGCTAGGGTTCATCACATTCCATCTTTTGTAGCCTTTCAAGCATTCTTTGGTTTTATTTGGCTTCCATTGTGTCTTGTTTAGGTCCACTGGTCAAGATCCAAAGAAAGAGACAGCTCTTCTTTCTCCACTTTTATTTCACAGGATCAATCTTTGCAGCTGTACACTCAAGCCTTGTCTTATCACTACATGCCCTTGTTAGAAGTCCCTTTCCAGCTTTTTGTAGGTCATCTTCAGGTACTTTAGGGCAGCAATCAGGTAACCCTAAAGTCTTCTCTTTTCCAGACAGAACAATTCCAATTCTTTCAGCCTTTCATTGTAGGAGAGGTAGATAATAGGAGAGATCCCTGTTGTCATCTTGGTGTCCCTCCTCTGGACTTGCTCAGACAGGTCAAAGTCATTCCTGTTCTGGAGCCCCCAGAGCTGGATGCAGCACTGCATGTGGGGTCTCACCAGAGCAGAGCAGAGGGGTAGAATCCCCTCCCTCACACTGCTGGCCACAGTGCTTTGGATGCTGCCCAGGACATGTTTGGTTTCTGGGCTGTGAGTGCCCATGGCTGGGTCATGTCCAGCCTCTCACCCACCAGCACCCCCAAGTCCTTCTCAGTAGGGCTGGTCTCCATCTGCTCATCTCCCAGCCTGAGCTGATACTGAGAGGTTGTCCTGACCCAGGTGCAGCACCTCACACTTGGTCTTGTGACCAAACCTTATGAGATTCCCATGCTCTAAGTTCTTGAGCTTGTCAGCTCCATCTGGGTGCCACCTTGTCCTTCAGATGTGTCAGCTGCACCACTCAGCCTGGTGTCATCTGCAAATTTGCTTAGAGTGCACCTGATGCCACTGATTTGTCATCTATTAGGCTATTAAATAATACTGGTCTCCATATGGGTCCCTGTGGAACCCCATTTGTCACTGATGTCAACAGGGACTCTGAGCCATTGACCACTACCCTCTGGATGTGACTGACTGTAAATGCCTTATCCACCAAAAAGTTCTCCCATCAAACCCATCTCTTGCCAATTCAGTGAGAAGGATGTTGTTGGCTTTACAGAAGTCCAGGTAAAATACATCTGTCAACCTTTCCTTGTCCACTGAGGTAGTCAGCTCCATCATAGATGGCCACTGGGTTGGTCAGGCAAGACTTGCCCTTGATGAAGCCATGCTGGCTGTCCTGCATCACCTCTCTGTTCTCCATGTGTCTCAGCATAGCCTCTAGGAGGATCTCTTCCACGATCTTCCTGGGCACAGAGGTGATGCTGATCATCAACAAGTCATCATCAGACTTGTTCCCAGGGTCCTCCTTTCTAATCTTTTTGAAGATGGGTACAAATCTTCCCTTTTCCCAGTCTCCTGGACTTCTTCTGACTGTCATGACTTCTCAAATATTCCGGAAGAGTGGCTTGGTAGCTACATCAACCAATTTCATCATGACTCTGAGATGCATCTCATCATAGATTTATGTATGTTCAGGTTCCTCAGGTGGTCATGAACCTGATCCTTGCTTACAGTGGGAAGCACTTTGTTCTCTTTGGGACAAACAGGATTTTCCTTGAATTAGTCTGCTTGTCCCTTAATCGATCAATTAGTAAGATCTCTAATTAGAATTCTGAACACGAATTTATTTTAACTTTGAATCCAATATTAACATTTTAAGACTATTTGAAAATTAAGGATGGGTAATTAAAATGTTGTACCTGCTTCTTCAGCCCTACCATCAACTATAAAATCTGTTACTAAAGAGCTGTCTGCAAGAGCAGCTTTTGTTATTCTTCTTAATATGATATATACTTGCTTTTACCCGTCCTTTGACAGTGAAAGAATTAACAAGGTTAATGATGTTGACATTTAAAGTATCATAATTGGTATCTGATTTAGCGTCCATTAACATGAATGAGTCCTTGTTACCTGAAATTATTCAGTCATTTACTCTGCAAACCTAGATAAATTACTTTATATATAAACTAAGCATGCTTAGGTTTTTGGTGTTTCTTTATAATCTTAATTCATATACACTATATGTGTATCAGACTCTAAAAATGCTGTGTGAATATTTTAGATGGCTGCCCACATTAGCTTCCCTTGCAATAAATGTTTTTTTTTAATATATATGCAATGATTAGTTCACTTAATGAAAATTAATGGTAGAACATTTACCATTCTGCTTTTGTAGGTGTATTTTGTAATTTTTGGAGTTTTGGCATAGTCAAATCTCATTTTACCTCAATTTGCTAAATATACTTAGAAAATTGCAACAATATTGATTTTCAGACACTCTTGTGCCTTCCAGAATGAACTCAAAATCCCAGTGTGACAGACAAATCTAAATAGTCCCTTTGGACTATTTAAGTGCCTGCAGTCAGGGAATTCTTATGTAGATTAAAGTTTAACAGTAGTTCTATGATGACTTCAGATGAGCGAAGGTGTGCAACAAGAACATAACACCATTTTCAGTAAACCTGATGCCATGTCAGACTGTCACCAATTTAATCATCCAGCTGAAATAGCCAACACAGAGCATCTGCTTTGCCCCACCACTTTCACTGCCTGCCTCCTCAGGGGAGCAGCGGCTAGTGGAGAAAGGACAGTCTGAAGGGAGGCAGAAAACCAGGCATCAGCTGGTCTGGGAAAGGGAGGGGACCATGGAGATGTAGAACACAAATTTATAGATATTAAAGTTTATTCATTCATAAAATAACCTGTTTTCTTCTGAAGTACTTTGTTATAAAATTTTCTGAGTTAATTAAAACCTCGGGTTTTAATCGGGTTTGACTTAGTTTGAAAGAGTTATAAAGTGAGAGGTCACACAAGAAGAAAAATCCATGTATTGAAATGGGGTTTGAGTAGATTAAAATTCAGGTAAATTAGTTTTTGTTTGTCCCTCTTGCATGAGCTATAACTGCCAGGGATCCACATTTTCCTGTTATTTAAAGATAAAGGCTTGGATACCCATTCAGATTTTCAGACTAAATATATTTATGCAGCAAAATATATTTGCCTATGAAAACCAGCAAAATGTTTCTCTGTGACAAGTGGAGTTTGCAGGTAAATGGCTGTTGGTTTCAAATGAAAATTTATGCTTATCACTACAATGCAAACCATGGAAATCAGTGTTGTTTAAAATATATATACTAATATCTCTCATATCTTTCTCTGATTTTTCTTTTATTAGAAACTCTGCATGCTCAACCATTGTTACATTTTAGACTCTCTTGGAAAGAAGTTTGCAAGAAAAAAGAGAAGAGCAGCAATAAAATGTTTTTATCTTATTCTATGCAATATTAGGAAATGAAAAGGAAAGACTTGCTTTACACAGAATAGATTTGAACATTAAGAATGCAAAAATGTTTCTATATTTTATTTTGTTTGATCTAACTGCTCTATTGCATTCCAGTTTCTCTGTTGAATATGGGCTAATTATATTTCATGAGCATTTCAACTCTTAAGTGTAGGGTTTTTTGGGAAAAATAAAAAAGGTATTATCCGAGTTTTATTTATGAAAAAGATTTTGATAAATACAGTTCAGAACATGCCTCTTTGCAAAAAGATATAATGAAAATCTTTAATGAAAATTACTTAATATATTCACTGAGACAGAGGAAGAGCCAGACCAATATTGTTCAATCATCATCTTCTGCTAATGGAAACCCAAACAGAGAAATTTTGTGCCAGTCAAATAATGGCTCATATTATATAATGCATCAACACAGACTGAAAAAATAGGAATGCATAACAGGCTTTAGAATGCTTTATTTTAATTATTCTGAACTACGTGATTCAGACCTTTGATTTCCACTCTCCAGCTTCCAAGCACTGGCTCATGACAAAAAAGGTATGAAGAGCAGTTAAAATGTTATCAAGCAACTGGCACTACATGCTCCTAGAATCTCTCTTTCTGCTGTGCTGAGCCAGGTGGGGAGAGCCTGAGTGTGGACATGTATTCCACAGTGTGTGTGAATACGTACATGTATCCCAGAAGAGGGGCAAGGACTCCTGTCACATACAACTATCTCAGTCACAGCTTAATGCTGCTTTCTTTGCCTGCCAGATAGGAGTGGCTGGTGGAGGTGCATCAAATGGACCACCAGACATGTCCTGGGGAGAGTAACAGAATGAGACTGGCACCATTATGCTGAAAATATGTCTCTTTCTGGGGAACACCTGTAGGTCTCTGCAAATGAAAAAAAGCGACTGTGATTTGCAAACAAGTATGAAGAAAACAATTTTCCCTGATTACACACAGTGGAACATTACTAAAAATATCATCAGTACTTGTGCCTCAGTAACACAGGTATTATTCTAATTACAATATTAATATCCTAATTATAAATTATTATTATCAATTTTTTTGTTTGTTTCACAGTCATCCTTAAAGGACTTCTACTCTACCTTAAGCATAGATCAGAGCCTCAGTTTGTATCATAGCACTTTCTTTGCATGTTTTATTATTTCACAATGCAGGCTACAATATCTATGATCTTTTATACTTGTAATTTCCTTAGAATTAGAGTTGAGTCAATTAGCTTCCTTCACGTGTACCATAAATCATACAAAAGACAGTCTCTTAAAAAAGGGAGTTTTAGCTACAGTTTCCTAACTATGACTCATTTTCCATTCCTATGAAGAGCATTAGTCCTATTTGTTTTTCAGTTATGGGAAACATGGAATACAGTCTTGTTTGGGAAAAGTTGTGGGGAAAGAGTTTGTAGCTGATAGAAGACAACATGATAGAATAGCTCATGAAGGTCTAACTTGAATTACATTGGGTAGATTCTAACCTATAATTAAAGATATTAATGACATTAAATTCCCTCATGTCAATGTAGACACATTTAAAGTCAGCATTTTTAGCTTCTTTTGAGCTTTTTGTCTTTTTTTAAAGGAAATTAAAAAAAAAAAAAAAAAGAAAGAAAAAGGAAAAAAGATGCCCAGTATGTTTAGTGTAAGGCCTGTTAGACTTTTTATTATTATATTACTGGTGTCCTTGATAGTGTTAATAACTTTTCTAGTAAAGGAGACCTTATGTTTTCAAGGCCATTGTGATATGTGTAGATTCACTAAAAGTGGCTGAATGTTATCTGTTGAGAAATATAGAAAATTCATAGTGCTATGTGCTTGCTGTTAACTTTTTCTCAAATATTCTTTCTTCAGAATTTTTTCCTTGAACAGATCAAATGGCTTCCATGTTAGAAGAGTATATTACACAGTTTTTGTCAAATACAATATAGGTATTCCATAGAAAGAAGACACACTAGCATTTTGAATTTAAAATTATGATTATGAAATATTCAATGTAATGTAACTATCATACTATGATGAAAGTGGGAACTGAATTTTTAGGTTGGGTGTCATCTGTTAAACAATACATGATTCTGAACTGTGTGGAAATCAACTTTTCATCTAATCCACTTTCTCTTGGAAGCTGTTGAGAAACTGTTGATTTTACTGTAGATTGGTTTGTTTTTGTTTTATTACCTTTTTATATATTATTGAATTAAAAATATTAAGTCTTATTTTTTAAAAGTAATTAGATTCAGGTGTAAATGGTGAAAGTCTGTACTTTGACAAAAATGTCTTGGAATAGGTTTATTCAGCAGACAGCCACAAAAACTCTGTTCTTACTCAGCAAATATTTAAAAATGTTAGGTATGTATATGAGTGTCGACTTTTAAAAGCATTAAAGCTTTTCATATTCTGACCAAAGTACAGTGCAAAAAGTTAAGAAGGAAATGCGACTGGGCAAATATTTATTTTCAGTATTTACATGACTTTCAATTGATCATGTTAGTTTGTATTATCTTACAATAATTTAATTATGTACTGCAGAAGTATTTATCCAACCATACTGGGTAATAGCTTGAGAAAGCTTAGGCAGGAAATTTCTGGCTATTGATAATTATGAATAGCTGATTCTACAAAGTTAAAATGTTCTGTGGAAATATTTTGATTTCATCAATGTATTTTTGCAGTATCTTGGTTTAAAACCAGAAAACCTGGGTACTTGATAACATAAAACAAAACCTGGGCTGAGAAATCAGATATTTCTCACAGGCAGTAAGTTGAGAGTTTGCAGAGAATCATCCTGCTTTATGTCTGAGAGTTTTTGCAGAGATGATGGGTGAAAATGCTTCGATACAATGAAATTTAGGATCAAATTAAGGTTATGTTTTAAAGCAGACACACTTTTTCCAGAGGTTTCTTATTCATAGCTTGTGTTTTTTACATCTGATATTTTCTATTCAAATACTTTAAGGAAGTTATCACAATTACTGAGGAGAACAGGATGATTATCAGCTTTGTAATATAACTTCTGAACTAAATGGACCAAAGCAGAATATCTTTTTTCCAAAGATTGGCCTTTGGCATATAGCCAAATAAGGTAATAATTGTAAGTAGGTTTAGAGTTCAGCAAATGCTTCTTTGTAATATGAAAAATTTGATTTTTCTTGTAGTTTTTACTTCTGTCAACACCTTGAAGTTCCAAGACCTCAATATTATATTCTGTGTCCAGAACTGCCTGCAAACAAATGCTTGGGGAAGAAATACATAAATAAGATAGGCCTAGATGGAACTTTTTCGAATATTTTCTCAGCCTTAAGATGTTCTCAGTTACCAGACATGGTATCTAGGTTACCTTGTAACCATCAGTATATCTCTCTTCTATTTTCTCTTTTGAGTTCATGCTAATTTTATGTATCTATAGTATTTTTTTTTCACATTTTTTAAAGCCAACTCCATGTAGCATCTACCTTTATATTTTTGGAGTCTAGTCCTTAAAAGCCTCGTTTCATAAGCCTTCATTCTTGGAAGACTGAATAATCAGTCATTATCTATCCTTTAAAAGCCATACATTTATTATATAGTATGACATATCTGTCTAAACAAATTCTTTCTGTGTAAAGTTTCATAGAATTTGATAATCTTTTTCATATTTCTGTCTTGTTCTACTACATTCTGTTTAAGATAGAAGACCACAGCTGAGCACTATATTTTTACAGAATCCACAATTCCGATGAATGAAGAAATCATATTGCTCTGGTTCCTTTTTTTTTTTTTTT
>WBND01000051.1:1351719-1379578 GCA_013398595.1 Tychaedon coryphoeus | reverse complement strand
TCCTGGAAAGTTTTCTATTAAAAATTCACTAACTTGGTCTTAAATTTTTGATGAGTAACTTAGGATCCATAATTTTATTTGTGAAGCTGGGATTTTTTTTTTTTTTTAGTTGCATTTTAAATTTTGTCTCGGTCACTTTTGGTTCTGTGATAATCATGGGGATTTTCACAGCCTTTCTGCACTTCTCTGCAGTCAAGTCTTGTCCTAATTATGTGGGTAACTTAGTGTCAACAGCAGACTTCCACACTTTGCTGTGCATTTTCTTTTCTGTCTCATTTACAAATTTATGTACTTTAGTGATATGGTTTATATTTTCTTTATCATAGAACAATACATTTTGGATATTTTTACCTTAAACATTTATTTAAGAACAAGTGCTCAGTGTTCTTTTTAAGGTAATATACATCTTGAACAGACCTTGCATTCCTAAATTCAATACTAAAATTAGTGCAAATAACTCATGACAAATTCTGAGTGAAAAAAGTACAACCTTCTGCAATGAATAAGCCTTTTTTCCTCATTCTTTTCTTTGTTAAATCTATACTAGCAGGATTTGAACAACATAGTATCGAATACTTAAAAATGTGTTTATATCTGATGAGCACAGATGTAAAACAGTTAAGGTACAGAAATTACTTTTATTATTGCAAGTGGCTGTTCCCTGTTCCAGTCAAGGAAGAGTGGTGGAAGAGACTGTGATTCTGGTTATACACCATGCAACGTGTAATTCCTTTTCAGTAGTTAGTCACTGATTTTACAGCGTGTGATATCATTTCATTGTTACAAAATTTATTTTCAACTGACATTTTTTCCTTCATATTCCTGTTGCACTGGGGAAAAAAAAAAAATTAAAATCTTGAGAGAATACACCAGTTCTAGGAGGAAATATTTGACTTTTACAAGCGTGCAATATACAGCTTAATAAAATTTTTCTTGTTACATTTATAATTGAATTATAGATTAATTAATAATACATTAATATTTATTATTTAGAAGCATGAATTTTAGCCATGTAACTCTTGTAGGTTTTCTTGGTTGTCTCACAAACGTGCAATTAATATGAAATGGTGGATAAGTCTTACTGGTTCTTGGTTTCCATGGGAAAGAATATAATTTTTTGCCCTCTTCTGAGCCATCTGCACAATGTCAGTGAACTTGGTAATAATTGCTACGGAGATACTCATATTTTTATGCAATTAATTTTAAATCACTCTGATTCTTTATAATTACATATGCATGGGATTTTTTTTTTTATCATCACAAGGTGTTAACATAAAACTGTAAAACACTTTTGGCTTGGTTAGGTAATTCTGCTGTTCATTGCAAAGTAAATATACATCTTAATACTTCAGTTCTGACATTTCATTCAAGAGTAAGCATGAGTCCCTCAACATAACAGTCTTAAAATTTCAGATCCTAGGTCCATTTTACTTGTATTTCAGATAAAAGGTCTTAGTTTATGGCTACCTGCAAACATGAACAAATACTAGTTAAGAAAAAACACAATTCAAGAGAAAGAAAGTGGCTTTGTCTAAAATAAAAAAATTTAAATTAAAGCTGTCCTGTAATTTTGTATTGAATGCTGAATAAAATTATGACTGCAATTTAAAATAACAAAAATAGTTAGTTATTTGCAAGAAATACTTTTTTTTTTTGTTTTAAAATCATGTCAGTTTTATGAAATTAATGTATCTGCCGAGGAACTGCAAATGGATCATGTATATCCTGCAAAGACAACTTCTAAAATCTCTTTGAATCTTTCGGAAATGTTTCTCATTAATCAACCAAAATCAATGAAGCATTTTAGTGTAAAAATTTTTAAAATTCTTTTCCCTGATAACTCTTTGACAAACTTCTGCATAACTCCAAATGTTTCCCATCCTGACATTTACCAGGCAAGTGTTAAAATAATAGTAATGAACAATCAGTAATAACATCCTAAATAAAGCAGAATTTGGACTACCTTTTAACTGCCTAAAAATAAATAATCTTCAAGTTTCTATACCTGATTCAAATTTAATATAAACACAAACTTCTACTAAAGAGGGATATTTCCTGCTCTCAACTGTTTTTGTCTTCTTCCTGACCAGCACTACTGTGCAGCTGAATGAGTGACAGCCATTCCCAAAACCCAATCCTTTATTTTGATAGTGGTTGGGGAAGGAAGTGGAGTAGAGACTGGCGAACAACATCCTGAACTTAACTTGGCTGAGAGAAATAGTGGCCTTTCAGGAGCTGTGCTTTTCTAAAACATCAACCTGTGAATAGCCAGCTCAGAGTAAGTGCCCTAATTCTTATTCCAGATGTCCAGGGGCTTTAGTTTTCAAACCTGATGTAATTATTTTACTTCCAGAGATTTCTAAGACAAAATTGCCAAGGATACAATTGCCTACTGTATATCTGATACATGAAAAGAAATATGAATGGTGGAGTACCTGTGTGCTTGAGATCATTATAACACTGTGCATGATGGTCTTCCCTACCAAACAGATTTTTGCTGTGCAGTAGAAATTTTTAAGAATCCAAATTCTTTCAAGTAAGCTTTCATTGTTGATGTTTATTTGATTTGAACTTTTATATGATTTTATTATTCAGAAAGGGTTTCTTTGTTTCTGCTGCCACAGTGCCCTCTGCTGTAGGGACAGTTAAGAACTAAAAAAAGTAGAGATTTTGCTGATTAAAAAGATGGAGGGGAGTAGTCTGATGCCCTCTGAGTCTCACACCCAATTGGCAGCTCTAAAAAATCTTCATGCAGTTTTCTTAATGAATAAGGCAGCTCTCCTAATAAGCCAGAGGCATTCCTCTTTGACATGAGGAGCATAAAGTTAAAATTTCCTGCTATTCCTAATAGGGCAGAACTCCACATTCTTTTGTTTCCCAGAAAAATGATTGTGAAACTGTGCATTCATGTCCCTGTGGTATTCATTACATTAGAAGCCAGGAACTACCAGCCTTGGCAGCCATTTCAGTTTTCTTTTGTGTTTAAGGAAATATCCCTATTTTATTTAATTTTTTTATGGTTAATTTTCTTCAAGCATCCTAGTTTTACAAGACTAATTACTGCAGGATTATGATATATTTGGCTTCATGGACAATACTAGGCATTCCCCTTAATCTTTGGAAATTATTAAAGAGTTTAGTGGGTCTTTTTTTGCTTGCTCCTACCTGAATACCAACACCATTAAGGGTTCACTTACAAAAGAAAAATTACATATTTTCTGAGTCAGTTATTGTTTTCTATATTGCAACAATCTTACTTAGCATATAAACACCACACTATTGTTATAGTGTTTCTGAGGTTGCAAATAGTTTCAAAAAGAAAAAAAATACTTTATGCTTCTTAATTTATATTTTTAAATGCTTCTTTGACCTTTTGTGTCCAAGTAATGATTCCAGTCAGATAATAGTAACTGCTGTTATGATCCTCATTATTGTTCACAGAATAAAATATATAATCTTCGTTTGGCCAATCCGATTCCTTGTTTTAAATAGCTTTTCAATACATGAACTGTTGGATTGAAAGAACTATGACGTTTTATATTGCCTGGAATAAAACAGTTATGATTAGGGATCTACATGAGTATATTTTGCCTTGGGGGTTTTTTGTTTGGTTTCTTTTAAGGCAAGAAGATAATGATTAATCATAATGATTCTAATAGTGTTCTGCAATGTTCTCTCAAACATTATTCTGAAAATGTTAAAGAAAACTCTGCAAAAATTAATTAAATAAAGGTGTAAAAGTGGAGATGAAATATGAAGTTCTTTCAGGTACAATTTTGTCAGCCTCAAGAGTCACCTGGGTTTAATTCAGGCATCTTTCTATACTGAAATAAGACTATTTAACCTTATGTCTTAATCTATTTGCTGCTTAAAGTGCTGGTTTCTTCATATACTGATTATCACTTTTTAAAAGAAGTATACTCTGAGAAAACATCAAAATAAATGCTATCTTTACCTCAATTGCACATCGTAAAAAGTCAAAACTCAGGATGTGGAAAAGCACAAACTGCAAATGGAAACAATTTAGAATTTTGTGTGATGAACCCACTGGGACACATTGATCCACCATGAAAGCAGATGACAGCATAGGCTTGTGAAGTGTGTAGCAATACATCTTTCAAACCAGGGCAGCTCCTGTGACACCGCAGTGTGTCCTCTCCTCACGCAACAGAACTCACCTAATTTAGCATGGTGACACGAAGGACACCCTCTTCCAAAGTCTTGTGACAGAGTGATGCAGAATTTTAAGGTAGAGAGAAGCACTCACCAGCCTCAAGGTGCTGCCTACTCCTCTTTAGTAACTTGAATACCAGGTACAATTCCAGCAGAGTGGCAGACTGCAACCAGGGGCCATAAATGTGATCAGGAGTACAGACCACAGGGCCAGATTGTGCAGCAATGTGCTCACTATTCACGTGTTCACTTATGAGAATTTATTGGAGGAATCTTTGAATTATAATATAGTTTCATTACTGATTCCTGATCAGGTAATAGTGGTGGTTGTATGACACAGAGCTACATATATATAAACCTTTTCTTCAACCCCCTCTTCATCTGAGGCATTTTCTACAGTAATAATGATGCTTTTGAAGATAAAATGGTTGGGATTTCATTATTACTTTCAAGCAGAACAGCAAAGTATGAAGAGAGCACAGAGAAATAATGTCTGAATTTTCACTACAAGTTTTGGGTGTTTGTACACTTCCATAATATTTTAGTGCCTTGTAAGGTGTAATAATGTACATTGAAGACATGATGTTAATACTGTTTTTAATCACCTTTGAAATTAGGAGTACGTAAATTGTCTTACAGGATAAAAAAAGATCAGCTTCTGTGGGCTTTTAAAATTAGGCTTTGGTTGTTTGCTAAAGAAACCTGCCCAGAATATTCTAGTAAAGGCAGTTTTGTCTTAATTTTTCAGTTGTTTTTAAATTAATCTTCTCAATTTTTATTGGGCAGCTGAGTTTTGTGTTGACAATTTTTAACTTGTTTTAAGGAGCTGCAGAGAAAGCGAAAATGAAAAGCTGGCAAATGTCATGTTTGAGTATCCAGTGAAGCCTAGAAAAAAAAAATCATAGAAGAGGGCAAATTTATGTTAAAATCAGTACCAATTAGTACATTCAAGAATTAAAATAATTTAAATAAATATAAAATAATTATTAGGATACATGGAATACACCACTGGTGACATCATTCTAGACCATCTGCAGAATGAAATAGCTGGCTATCCAGGTTTTGCTTCTATTTCCTAAAATGGGTTTTCAAATATGGCTGGAAAATAATAATCACAGCAAAAGTTTCAATTTCTAGTGTCAAGCAGAAGTAGCTTTCTGCACAGCAAAGCTGATGCTACAGTAACTGGAGTGTTGGTAGTTGTTTTGTCTGATTTGTTTATTGTTTTTGGGAGGGTTGGGGTTTTTTGGGGGGTTGTTTTTTATTTTTTTTGGTTGTTGTTGTTTTGTGTCAATGTGTTTGTTTTTATTTTGTCTGGTTTGGGTGGGGGTTTTTTTGTTGTTTTTAAGTGTGGCTTCAACCTTGTCTATATGAATCAAGGAGGAGTTAGATTTAGCAAAGGCTTGGGGCTGCTGTAATGCTGAACATACCCACAAACTTTGTTGTGCTGAGCAGAAGGCAAGTTTCCTTTCTAAAATACATGCACAGATGTGTACATGAATCTCCTTCCATCGACAAAAAAGATGCAGATCACAAGGCATGAAGTTGCTGTTCTTTTATTTTTATCTAGAAGGCCTCTGGTTGTATTTAAAAATTAAGATTACTCAGACCCTGTTCCTTTAAACACAATTAAAGATTAAAATTTTGGATATTGCAAGGTTAAATGTGAGGGCAAACACAGTTCAGAGAAAACTGCTTTAAAAATATTTGGGTTTAAGCATAAAACATATTTAAAGCAACTGCCATCACGTGCATCTATGTCACTGCACCATACTGAGGTGAAAAAATGCATAATTATTAGTGGAGTAATTAAATACATAGGTTTTTTTTTTTTTCCTCAGGGCAGAAAGGTAGTAATCAATGGAATGTCATCTGCTATGAATTATTTAAAGTCACCATGTTTTCTCCATATGGGAAAAAGGAGATGAGCATTTACCTTCACCTCAGTAGCAGCACGAAAAGTTTGCTTAAGTACTTTTGGTTAAATTTGTAGCAAACAAAGGAAAGTATATATTTTCAGAGTTTTAAATGCTGTAATTTAACACCACAAAAATAAAGATAAAATATGTGTAGGATGAGCATACGGCATGATCTTTTACTTAAATGATTTATTAGTTCTGTTGTCATATAGAATGTAAACTACTTTGGCCAGAACAGCTTCATAATAAATTTTATTAATACTTTCAAGTACTTAGTAGAGAAAATATATCTAGAAGATTATTCTAAATCAAATAGGAACGAAGAAAACAAAATGTGGGACATCATCAAGGAAGAGTAAAAGAAGCATGAGGCAGGATTACATCTGGAAGACAACATAATTTCACATCTATTTCAGATTTTGGTAGCTTAAAACCATAACTAGTGCTGCTCTGGTCTGTGTCTGAAAAATCCAGTGGTGGAGGTAGAGCACTAAAATGTCACAGCAGAACCTGCATCAGAGCCAAGGGTGGGCTGGGGGGGATGAGCAGGGGAAGCGAGAGAGGAGAGACTATCAGAGCACATCTTTTACTTTCTGGAGATGAAGGAAAATGTGATGGGAAGAGGAGAGGAGGAAAGGGGACAAGTTCATGCTCTTTTTGAACTTGAAAAATGAGAGAATAATCTCTCTTAGAAGAGATTTCTTAGGAATAGGAAGCATCTCCAACATCTGAAAGAGTAAGTTCTTTACTTAATACATTGTCAATGCATTTTCTGCATATTGCAATACTAGAATAATCATGGCAGGTAGATCAATGTGGTTTTTATTTTCGTGGTTAATTCACAACAACCATAGCTCTTCGTAGCTAAATGATATAATTCCTTATTCATTATTTAAGTGTGTATTCATGGTTACATGACAGAATTTTGTGAGTATTCATAATCAGTTGGTTCTTAGCAGAGATATCTGGAATTAGTAATGTTTAATTCATATGAGAAACACAAAAAAAAAATTAAGAAATTTTATATATATTTATATATATTATATATATATAATATATTTTATAATATATATATTTATATATATTTATATATTTTTTATATATATTTATATATATATTTATATATTTTATATAGTCCAGAGTTTTAATCTTCTTCAGTTTGCTACTCAAAGTAGAACTTTTTTTTTTACATTTTTTCACAGTAATAATCGTTCATGATTTTTCTTAACATTATGGAATTTGAAGAGTTTTCTATTGAGAAAACTGAGAAGCATGTTTTTGAGCATAATCTCAGATGTAAATGAAAAATATCCTTCTCTATCCTTTTTCTTTGCACCTAATATAATGAACATAGAAGTTCTATCAGTTTTTATATCGCTGTCTCCTTTTGATATTTCATCATTAATATTATTTGAGGGAAGAAACACATTTGATCTACAAATATCCCCGGTGGTAGAGGATGAAACTAAGAGCTCTTTGTCTATGGTCTATGACAAGCATAATACACTTTGAGTCTTAATGTTTTTCTACTTCATAGTTGACCTTTAAAATTTATTACTCTGTGATGTTTAAGTAGAAAACACTACTGAACATGTGGAATCAAATAAGAGTATTGAAGGAATTTAATAAAGTAAGTAATTACCAAAATTAATGAAGTGCTTACGGAAAATATAACTTCATTTGGACATTTATTTCAGGAGAAAAAAGTAAATCTTCTTCTTGAAATGTTTTGCTAAGTAAAGTAATTACACTGTTGTATTACAATGTACTACATTCATCATTTTGTTTTTCCTGCATATTTTGTCCCTGTTAAAAACAATGATTATTTCCAGAGAAACACGTGGTGCAATTCAGTTATTTTTCTGAGAAGGTTAGGCTGTCTGCTCCATAACAGTGGACAATTTTAATTAACATGTTTTGTAATTCACTGAAAATTAGAAGAAATAATAAAGAGTACAATTAATGTCATTCAGAAGTAGCCAGTTTACATGCAAAATATCAGTCAAATATTGTAGTAGAAATATAATGAAAATCACATAGCTCTAATAAAATAATTTAACTTTTATATAGCTGAATGTTCATTGGAAGTGTAATGTTTTCTTTAAACCAATTAGTTTATTAATTTTCAGTCACACATACAACACAGAAGCATAGATCATATTAATAGTAGTCTGTGTATTTTCTTTATGACTGCCCATTTAGATGATGAATTGTGTGCATTGCTTTAGGACTTTTATTCCTTTGAAAATCTCTTACTAGATAGTCAAGAACTGTGAGGGACCCATAAAGATGCCAAGAAAATGCTACTATCTGCCAGCATTTTAACAGTTTACTTTTAAATAAAGGACATATAAATGCTAACTATATTTGCTATTGATGTATTTGCTGTCTTCCAACACTTAACTGATCAGGGGAAAAAATTTCCACACTCTGTGATTTCAATTTCATCAGTGTGATAAAAGTTTATTGGTATCAAGTGATGAACAGTCACACATAGCCCCATTTTTCATGGTCCTGCTTTCCAAAAGCCCTTATTCCCCTGTTTCTGTATCCGTTTGAGTAACAGGACACATCAAGTCTTAAAAGCCTGTATCTCTTGGGACTTGAATCATACCCCAGGCTTGTTATGAAACTCCAAAGTCTCCATTGCTTAGGGAAGAATGTCTCCTTCCTTCTAGTAATTAGTCAGTAGACTGTTTGTATTTTTTCCCTGCTGTGGAAATTAGTCTGTGATGTTTATGAAATATATATTTTTTCAATGTGTTTTGTTTTGATTTTATTTGGATACGAATAAAACTTTACCCATTACAGCCTTCCTTTTAAATTAATAGTTTTCCTATTGTCTTCTAAAGATGCTTTTGTATTCAAACTCCATTTATGTAGACAGCAGCCCTGTTGGACTTTTTAGCCCCTTTAGGTATGTGCCTCTCAAAGAGGAGTTTCAAAGCAACACTACTTTTTGAACTTAAACTTTTATTTCAGGTTATTATAGCCCAGTACTGTGTATTCCAACAGTAAAGAATCTAGTATATATGAGTTTATGGGGTATTTTTGACCCATAATGCTCCATCGTTTAAAAAACAAACATTATTTTTATATTTACTTAGTAAAAAAATAATTTAAATGTACTCAACATAAAGCAATATGATTTTTAATATATGCAGTTACCTAGAACTTTTCTCAAAAAAATGATAGAATTGTAGAGTTGAAAGGGATCCACTAGGTTCATCAAGTCATCCAGCTCCAGGCCCTACACAGAACACCCCCAAGAGTCACACCATGTGTCTGAGAGTATTGTGCAAACACTGACAGAACTCTCAGGCTTGATGCTGGGACCACTTTCCTGGGGAGCCTGTTCAACCACCCTCTGTGTGATGAACCTTTTCCTGAAATCCAGCTTAAACCTCCCCTGACTCAGCCTCATGCCATGATGATAGAATAGCAGGTCTTGGAAAGATCTTCGAAAAAAATAAATTCCTGACTATGCACAAAATGCAGCTGTGGAGATGACAGAATTTAGTCTGAGGATGTGCATTATCCATGTATTACCTAGCTTGGCTGTACTGGTTGATAATAGTTTAATGTTTTTTTTAATGGTAGGAATTGATGGTTTTAATGGTCTTTTCCAATGTTAAAAATTCTCTGATTCCATAATTTGGCAATATTGAGTAAAACCTAGGGTAGCCTGTAATAAAAGGTATTGTAGATCTTTTGCCTTTTTCTCGTACTTAAAGGTAGCAAACTCTTTTCACTAACAAAAGTATTGACAAATTATTTTTATTTATCTGCCATCCTTTATTTGCCAAGTATCCAAATCATTTTAATTGGTCTTTCTTTTGGCTGCTCTTACTACGTATTGCACTTTGTTTGGAGTCTGGACTTTGCACAGTATTTAATAGCTTCTCTAAAGCAATATAAATTTTAGTAGCATAAACAGACATAAATTTTAAAAAGTGCATAGATGATTCTGAAATAATTCCTAATAATATTTTCAATAGACTTATAAGTCTTATACTTCATTTTCCTATGTTAGCTGTCTTCTATTTATTTGTGTTATTTATTTAGTTGTTTATCAGGCTCAAAGTGTAAATAATAGGAGAAACTTCATACCTAAATGGCCTTTTAAATGCAATCTTCAGTAGACACATAGTAAGGGTTTAACTCAGCAAAGTTACTCAGTCACTTGCACACGATCACAGAGTATAAAACATGCTCTAATGATATCACTATGGAATTTTGTTATTACAGGCTTAAGGCCTGTAATAAAGCAGCAAAAGTCATGCATGTTTTGTGGCACAGAAAGAAAACAGAATGGGCTGAAGACATCATGGATTCACCTGATGCAGAAAGATCTTGCACTGCCAAGTTTATTAAATGCAAGAGAAGTGAAAATCATTTCAACAACTTGCATCTGAAAGAGGAATTCTTTTCTAACGTCCAGCTGTCAGAGTTGATGTTTAACTTTAGGAGGAAGGAAATGTGGGAACAAAACACTGTTTATTTGTTGTTAGCAGTACCTTTAGGAGCTAAATTGACTCATTGGAGAGTAAAATTAATTCCAGATTAAAAAATAAAGTGATAGAAGCTGTGCATTCTTGTTTAATACAGGATATTTTTTACAACATTAAATTCAGTAATTGGACAGTATTTCCCCCCTTAAGTTTTTGGTAAGTGAACAGCACAATTTGAACCTCATTATGTATCTTTAAAGAAATTATATGGTGCTCACCTGTTTGTTTTCATTCTAATGATCAGATACAATCAACATGAAATTCACATCTATGTTTATTTATGCATATAAGTGAAGACAGAAAAATAAGGAAGCAGGTTTCAGGTGGGGAGTTTTATGCTTTTGGCAGGGGATGGGACCTGTTTGTGACATTTTTTTTCCACAATGGTAAGAATCCCTACTTAAAAGAGCTCTAAATGATAATCCTAAAAGTACTTGGTAAGAAATTCTGTCTTTATTGAAAATTAAGCCAGAATTTTATTGCGTGTTTTGCATGAGAAGATAATTGTAGCCAGCTTGCGATGTCATTTTTTCTAGCATATATATTTCTTAAACCTCATATCATTCCTTTGTAGAGATGTATGAGTTATGTATTCTGGAGGGACTCATTTAAATCATTATGGGTTAAAAAACTCTCAGAGGTGTTACACAATACAAGCAGATTATTGACCAAGAATGTGTGAACTTTATTTTTTTTTTCTAAGTGGCACATAAATGTTCTTATGTTTTTTTAAATTTGATAGACAGCAAGTGTAATTAATTGGTGATTTTCTTCCTGAATGCAATGTGACAGCCATGATGAGGTGACATCATCTCTCATAAGAGATGAAAATTTGACTTTTCTTATTTCTAATAATATTTCCCATAGTGTACTATGATGACAGCAATGATTACTATTGCTAATAGTTGTACTGCATCCTTTTATGTTCAGTCTGCAAGGTCTCCAGGCTAGGATTTGCACGTTTGCTTTGCCTGGACTTGCTTCAGGCTTGCCTGAATATTGGTTTAACTATGTTAAATATTTTCTAATACTCAAATAACTGCACCTAATTTGTTCACTTTTAACTTAGCCTTAAATGCTCAGATGGTGTAACATCTACTGTTAATAATCTAGTTAGATTTCTGTAGTTTATAAATAATAGTCACAGAAGTTATTTCATTAAGAATATCTTTGCTATGACCTGTGAATAAAAATTCAGGATAAAAGAATACAGATATTAAATTATGAGTGTCCAAGGCTATGAAAAGCTCACCAGTGGGCCATTACTGATCATTTAAGGAATGTAGCTTTGGAAAAAACACATTTGGAAACCAGAGATGCAATGTAGGAAAATAATGAGTGTATGTAAGATATGCTTTAAGGTGTACATTTGGATGTCATAGAGAAATGTGGATCAGTGAAGAAATCAAGTTGTATGGAACACTGGAAGTCATACAGAAATAATCCCTAGAGGGTCCTAGAGCGAGGAGAAAGAATCTATTAGCATAATTCTAAAGGGGCCAGGGGAAGAATGATCATTATGTCAAAGGATGAGGGATAGAATGCAAGGAAGTGTCTGTGTATTAAGTTTCACAGTGTCACTGTCTCATTATTTGAGGATTTTTTATGTAATGGAAGTCTTTTCTTCATAATAATAGTAATTAAATTTGGGATAGTCCCAGTTAGCTGGTCAGAGTCTTAAAGTTTAAGTTCATCTATTATTAAATTCTTGCCTTGCACTGAAAGTGAGTTTCTTTGGCCTACATACACTGCAAAAGTCAGAGTGCAACAAGTCTACAGAATGCAGGAAAATTAGACCATAAAGTTGATATGAACAGAGCACTATGCTTTAAACAGCTGAGAGCAATTTAGAGATCATATGACTGGACACTGAGAATGATATTTAAAAACTGTCAGTTGCTAAGTAAAAGTTGGAGGACCTTTATTTTTTCAGTGTAAAGCAAAAAACCTTAAAAGCTGAACATAATAAGGATGTTTTGATATGCAGGTATGAAATGAATATTTCCGCTGTTTGTGTTTCTGGCTGCCTGTACATGTGCATGCAGTCACAGCATGCTGGTGCACAGCAACCTACTGAGAACTGCTGGTGCAGAAGAAATAATGATCAGTAATCTCTATATTTACAGATAAAAGGACACTAAAATTTCAAAGAAAAATTATTTTTATATTAGAGGAAACTTTCGGTGTGATAATAATGAACATTCATTCCCACTATCTAGAAGCTGGCTGCAATCCTCTTTGCTGGAGATCAAAATCTGCCTCAGTAGGTTCACTTGTTCTAAGTAGCATGGCAACGCTCACATCCAGTTTTAGTCATATTTTTTTAGGCTTAATGAATACATCTCAGTTTCACTGAGATTTATAGTTGATTGCAAGTAGTGTTAGGGTTATATGGGCAATTTGACTTTAAAAGGTATTTTAAATATTAGACTTATTCTTTGTTATCATTCAAGATGTTGCTTTTACAGACAGCAAGTCTCCTTGGAAAAGAAATTTAAAACTCAAGTCAGATGAGCATTTAGGTAACCAGTAAAAATGTTTATTTTTCTTTATATTATTTGGTGATAGATTTCTGTTGTGTACTAGTTCAAAAGCAAACCAATGGTAGATCCCAAGTCAGAAACACAATTTAATAGGAAAATTAAAATAAATGCAACAATACAGAAATACTGACAGAATACAACTTGACACCCTGTTGGTCAGGGTGTTGGTAGCAGTCCAATTAAATGGTGGCTGCAGTCCTCCTGGAGTGACAGATGTAGTTCAGTTGAAGCAGTGCTCCTGCAGAAGGGTTTGATCTTCTGCTGAAGATCCAGTGGTGATTATGGAGCGCTTGTCCTCTGGGAATTTAGTGGATAAGGCTCGTGGTGTTCTAAACCTCAGATTATATCCAGGTGGGAATGCTTAATTCCTCCCCTGGGTGGAGCATCTCACAATGGGATGATGTAATTTTATCAATCATGCAGTGAGGTTTGATTAACAGCCCATTGACAGAAGATACCCTCTCCAGAGGGAGTTGTGAGGGATGGATCGTGGAAGAGAAAAAGTACACCGTCCCACCTGGTTTTTACAGATGGTGATAGAATACATACTTTTGGTCACATCTTACATTGTAACCCAAGATATGGTGGCAGACATACATATGCTTTAATTTACTTGTAGTTTGCAGACCTGTAGAACTTAAAAAAAATAAAACTTATCCTTCCTCTATAACCTTGTCTTGCAATAAGTTAACCTGAAAACACAGGTAATACTACCTAAGGCAGTATTATTTTCAAAACCGTCCAGTGTTGATCTCTACTTACCTGAAAAAAAAAGGAAGGAAAATCTATGTTTTTTTCTACTGTCTGTAATGTGGTTCTAAGTCATGCTGGCTCATTCTGCTCATGAGTTCAGAGTTTTCAGACTGTTATGCAGTCCACTCCTGAAGCTGGTAGTCTCTTCAAGGATTTCCTGTTGGTACGTATGTTTTCAAGCAGTTTATTACAGCACTGCATAGAACATTTGACATGTATCAGGTGAAAAACTTCTGAATCATGTGAAATACTGCAATATTTATGCATGTTTGAACATTTTGGCTTCACTTTCCCCACTAATACATCTCCAAAGAACTTTTGTTTGCTTCTTAGTCAGTTTTTCCCTTTTCTATATTTGTCAGAATTATTTTTTTCTGCTGAAAAAAGTTCAACCGAGCTTTATTTAATGTAGATGCAGTCTTTGTTTAACTTCTATTGAACCCAAAGGTACTCACCAGCATAAATCATTTGTTATGTTCTGATCTGTTTAAATACAATGTTTTTTTTAAGTGTAAGAGAAAAGAAATACAGTAGCAGAACAAAAAATTTACCAGTAGCATCCAGTGGTCTCATTCAATGACAAAATAAAATTACAGTGGCAACATGGAAACAGTTGAGCTGTTCTAATACTTTAAAAGGTTTTCTTGTGTTTTTGTTTTGTTTATGTGTTTGTTTGTTTGTTTGCTTCAACTGTGTGAGAAAGAATTGGTCACTGACTACCTCTTTTAATACATGCTACTTGTGTATCAATAAATCTAATTTATACATTGCTTCCTTTCATGCTATGTATGTTTTTTGAATAACAAAAGCATATAAGAATAAAATTGTGAACTGAAAGTTATCACCCCTTCTTCTGTAAAAAGTAAAAATATTTCTTTCACAGCTTTTGTTTCTCACATAGCTGTCTGTGGCAGACAGGCTTGCATGGAGTTTGCACCAGAAGCATGAATTAACTCCCACACAGTAGCTTCTAAGTCTTGCTCGTGTTACTTTTAAAAAACAAAAAACTGCTACACAGAAATGTCAGAATTCATGTCACATTGTGTGCTTCTTTATTAAGATTGTGTTCTAAGACAGGAAGAAAACAGTGTGCAATATAAAAAAAAATTTTTTTTAGTCTGCAAAAGCTCCCTCTTTTAATTATTTATCTGAACATTTGTTCCCCCTCATAAGTATTAATATTATTCCTTATAGTGTTACCTCTTGAGACATCCTGTGGTGCAACCAAGATTCTTTGATAATGTGAAATCTTCTACGTGTATCCCTGAAATGGCTAAAAACCTTCCTATGGGATGTGGGCAGGGGGAGACTCTATCCAAAATAAAAGCTGATTATTCCTAGCACTTAGGGTCCATTTTTGATAAGCACTGAGGATCCATTTCTACAAATGGGAGCACCAAATTTAAATAAAATTGATTGGGTAAAAAATGAGAAATGTATGCACATGGATAAATGTATAGAGAGAATATGAATGAATATTTAAATTATATATTTCTTTTATGTTTTTTCTTGAATACATCAAAAGGAGACTGTTTCTCAGAAATTCTGTAAAAAATTCTGTAAAAAAAAAGTATTCCAGTGATCAATCAGTGATTGATCTCTGGCACATATGGACAATGTATCTCTCCTGGAAATAAATACATTTTATTAAAAACTAAATAAAACCCACATAAACTGACACCATCATCATCCTTGAAAATCAACCACACCGTTAATTCAAAATTGTGTCTTTTTGTTTAAATTAAAACTTCAGTCATAATTCATATTTTGTTGTGTATTTTTAGCCAAAAATACACAATATGCTATGGAGAGATAATAGATAAGAATCGGATTAACAGAATAGAAAAATTCCCCATTTACTAAATCTAGGTAAAATACGAATAGGTGTGCGTTAAAAAAGTACACAGTAATTTTGTAGCAGATTTAAAAAAAAAAACCAAAAACTACGGGTTCATAGGGGTCTCCATTTCTATGCATGAGTTTATTGATACTAAATATGTAGTGTTTTCAGGTGTATAACAAAAAAAATTACTTTGTCTTTAAGACAAAGATTAATGGTGCTCCTTTTTCATCTGTAGACATGCACCCAGTTATATCAATTGGCCTTTTTTGAGTATCGAGACTGGTGGGTAATCATAGGAAAATAAGGAATGAAAATGATGCTGCTCACATAGTGAATAGGATAAAAGTATGACTTGAAACAGTCAATTCCACACATTTCAATTCAAAGTGTGATTGCAACACACAGAAGATGGTTGCAGTGGGTCAGTGACTGCATAAAAGCTGTAAAACTGTTAAAATTGTCTGGGCGCTAAAATCAAATGCAGACCCAATGTCATGTTTTTCAAGCAGAGAAGAATATGTGTGGTTTTATAGAAGCAGTAGTAGACCCCACAAATAGGAGAAAATGATTTGGATCACTAATTTATTAAATGTACATTGGCAGTACTAAGAAAGATTTTCATGGCCATGTGAAATGAATACTAATAAATACCAGAAGCAAAAAGACCCTTTGCAAACACTATGGTCCTCATGACTCCAGGCATTATTTGACACCAGATATTCAGATCCCATTTAGGAGTAACTCAGATGATGTACCTGATTTCTGGAATGCTGCCTTGATATACTAGACATCTATGATAGAAAAAAAAAAAAAGTGTCTTTACAGTCTCTCCTGTAGTTAAATCTCTCTGTCATGAAGGTCGTATTTTTGCAAATACTACAGAGAGTCAGTAATGACAGATGAATTTTCTTGCACTATTGTAGTCTCTGTTGCTTCAGATTGTGGAATTCCTGTGCACTGAACTTTTTTTCACTTTTATATGGAAAAATCTGTAACTAATTACTGGAAAGGTAATTTATTGTCATAAAGACACCAGTACATACTTTTGAGCTGTATCCACTCAATATTGACAAATATTATATTTTGTTTTATTCAAGTCAAATATTTCTCTTCACTTATTCAAAATTCATGTGTTTGGTGTTATTTTACAATGATTTGTAGCTCCAGATAGTAATAACATTTACACTTGAATTATGTACATGGAACTTATTTTGTTCTAGCTTTCATACCATTTTGCAGTTTGGGCTTTTTCTTGGAAGACAAATAGAGCTATATTTCTCTAATATTGCTAAAAGTAATTCAATGTTTTTTCAAGTCTTGGTTGGATGGAGTTTGTTTTGGCAGACTTGAGAGAAAATTGCATCTTGTTCTGATTTTAAACATCTCCTAAACTGTCAGGTGCTGAATGAATGTCTTTTTCTTGATGATCATTAATTAGCAGGGGTTTAATTGTTAGTTTTAATGCTGAGTTTATTTTTCTTTTGAAATATTTATAATGCTGTTCTTGTGTATCTGTTCTGTCAATGCTACATTCTCTGAGTGGCATGTCTGCTGGCTCTGGTATTTTCTGATAAATTCTTCACTTTTTGATTTTCAAGTGCTTCTGAGACAATGGAGTGAAATCAAGCAAAAATATGTCCCTATATCAACTCACTATTAATTTCAGCATACGTTGCCAAAAATATCAATTATGGAACTCTAAGTGTTGTTTAAAATGTTTTACAAATTATGTTTTGCTAAGTTGATAATTTTAGAACTTTTTGCTCTGGACATTTTATTAGGCCATTTCGCAACTCAGTGTAGAAAATTTGATTATTTGTTTAAATGTTTTGATCTAAAAATAAATGGGTAAGCCACTCCTCTAGCAAGGAAGTGAAATTTTGTTTTCTTTTTTTTTTTTCCCTAATTTGTAGAACTATAATTATTTTGTGGGCTTCTCTGGTAATGGTGGGATCATTGGCAAAAAAGGTATCATCAACCTACCTGTTCTGTGTTAATTTTGTTTGTTTGTTTGGATATATTAATAGAGCAATACCTTAATTAATATTTACTCAGAATTATGCCAAAACTTATTCAAATATTTTCTCAGAGTTCAGAAAAATGAGCCAAATTCATTCATAATTAAAAAGTAATTACTTTTCGGTGCAAATTAGTTTGTTTTGTTTTGTTTGGAAATATATATTCAGCTCTAATTCTAGAGGAAGGTTATTTTAATGTTGTCTGTTTAAAAAAAAACGCACCAAAACAAAACATATTTTTACTGTTCAGTCAGATCTGTAAAGTTTAAGAAGGATGAAAAGCTAAAGTGTCTGAAAAAAAACACTTTGATCTATCAGAGCATATTTGCTTACTTTCATCTTTCGATTTAAGTGATGTTGTTTCTGAACTCAACAGTTTAACCATCAACTGTGGAACTCCTAAGGGAATCCAAATGGGTGCATATTCCTACAAATTACCTGTTACATCTTCTGACTCTTCCTGAGCACCTTCTGTCTGTGCCAAGCTTTAATGCAATTCCCAATTGCTGTCTAATAATCACTATTGGGCGGTCTTTAGTCAAGCCCAAATATGATTTTATGTGATGCAAAGTTAACTTACAGATCTAAATTTATGCTATTAAACATTGCAACATTAAGCTGGACTTGAATTTGATAGTTTCATTTACAAAACAACCACACTCATGAAGAGAAAAAAAAATTAATGCCTTGTTAGGTCCAATTATGAATGAACTGAAAGCAACTTTAGCTCTTGTCAAGACATTTCTTGCTATAAATATCAGATTCTCAGTATGAAAATATTTTAATTTATATTTAGTAGTCCAGTGTCCTCCTATGACAAAATTTGAAAGACAATGGGAAGAAAATACTATTTTCTAACTGTTCACAGTACGTGCTTCATAAATTTAAAAATTTTCACATTTCCCTAAATATGAATATACACCAAAACATCAGATATAACTAGAAGCAATAAAATGAACTATTGGTCAGCAAAAAATATCTGTTTGCAAGGTAAATGTAGCAAGGATTTACATGATGTTGACTTCTTTTCTGATACTTAAAAGGAAATTCTAGAAACATATGTCAGTAATGTACTTCAAGCAATGTACCATGGGAAACAATTTGTAAGAAAAAGAAAGCATAATGTTGAAAAATAGAGAGAAGTGGCTAAAGGTGAGGCAATATGTTATGCTTTCAGAATAATTACTCTGGAACAAAGTTAATAGTATTGTTCCTTGTTTAGGAGATCATTAATATTTTATTTAATGACTGCCTCCAAAACAAGAAATGTGCTCATATAGTAATTTCAAATATTTTGGCTAGAAATCTGTCCTGAGATAGCATATGAAAAGTGGTAACCTTTGAGTTTGAAACAACAGCAGTGTAATGAATTAGAAAAAGGAAAAAAAAGTTCTGTTTTTTGAAATTAGAAAAAAATCACATTTTTAAAAAGTCAATTGTATCAGCAGAAAAGGTAGAGGAATACAATGCTTACCTTCCTGTCAAAGTTAGGTTTTACTATCTCTATATTCAATTGTAAAATGATTATCAGATCAATTGAACTTCTGTCTTTCCAGTTGAGTTTTATATTATTCAGCCTAAAAAAATGATGGTAAAGCGGCAAAATATTTTCTTTCTTTTGATACTTTGAGTATAACCAACTTTTTTTCATGTTATTTTCTCCTCCTGTTGAGCAGGAATAGTGAGAGTTACTGCTAGAGTCTCTAGCAGCTAGCTAAGGTGAACCCATCACCGGGTATCAAGCTAGAAAAATATCTAATTGATTTTGATTGCAGCTTTGGCAATACCTTGAAATATAATTAAATTATGTGATATATATATGTATCATAAAACTAAGTATTCAGGAGAAACATAAATACTAGGCATTGTGATATCTTTAATGACCATCAAAGTTAGAATTTTGTCCCCTTTATTAAATAACTGAAGGAACCACAACAGGTTTTTTTTCATTTTTTTTTTCCACTCCCTGCTACCTTTTTCTCTGAAACTCAGCCTCTTAAATCTCTATCAGTATTAATGATGACAGAGTCTCTTAATTCTTCCAGCCTTTTACAATGTTTTTGTCTGGGAATAGCAGATAACTTCAAAAGCTTCTTTTTCTAAAGAAAGTAGAGTGAATAACCCATTGTGAGCCACTGGAAAGTCTGCTGAGTGAAGCAGTGCTGCCCAGCTGTCCATAGGACAACTGCCAATTTGTGATCTCTGCTGGTTTTTCTAATTTATCTGAATGGTCTTTTGTAGCTTTGCAACTGAGGAACTAGGTACATAGGAATCTACTATTAGAAATGGCTTTTATACATAATAACAAAAGACTGTTCCTATTAGAAGGAACAAGCAACAATTATGACCTCCAATATGTCCTAATGCTCTTTGAGTCAAAATGAATTCTCACAAACTTTCACAGCTAATCCTGAAAGTGATGAGTTTATGAGCTGTGACAAATGAGAGTAGAGAGACTATTCTTTGCTTTAAGTAAGGAGAAAAAATACAGCAATACTCATTACTTGCTATGTGATTTTATTCCTGTTTTATGAAAATACTTCAGTCAAAGGCTGAAAGAACTTTGCAAGCACTATGTCCACATTGATTGAGATATATCATAGCCTACCATTACACAAGAAGGACACGTACCTGTTGGAGCGAGTCCATAGGAGGGCCATGGAGATGATCACAGGACTGGAGCTACCCTCCTATTGGGATAGGCTGAGAGAACTGGGCTCTTACACCCTGGAGAACAGAAGTCTCCAAGGAAACCTTACTGCAGCCTTCCAGTACCTATAGGAGCTCTACAAGAGAGCTGAAGAGGGACTTTCGACAAAGGCGTGTATGCTAGGACAAGGGCAATGTCTTTGAACTGAAACAGGGTAGATTTAAATTAAATATCAGAAATAGATTATTTAATGTGAGAGTGGCGAGGCATTGGAGCAGGTTACACTGGAGAAGTGTAGATGCCCCATCCCTGGAAATATTCAGTGCCAGATTGGATGTGGCTCTGAATGATCTGGTATAGTGGAAGGTGTCTCTGTCCATGGCAGGGCCATTGGAACTAGGTAATCATTAAGGTTCATTTCAATCCAAACCATTGTCTAATTCTACGATTACTTTAATTGCTATTTAATGAATATTTTAACATGCAAATTTTCTTTTTATTTAATTCTTTGTTGCTTTAAAAGTTATTGTGAATATTAATTGCTAACAAGTAATCTGGCCTTATTACCTAATCAAGTGTAACATAAAATTAGTTTTCTTAATGTAACGGATGTACCACTCTACTGTATTCAAAAAGAGTTACTTTGCACACCAAGTCCTGTAGCAGACTTGCTCTGTAAACACCTGATGCACAATGTCTGTTCAAGTATATACTCACCAGGATAGTGTAATAAAACTGGTTTGGGGCATTTTTCACTTTAAAATAATGTAAACACTTTTTTAAAAGATGACATTTTCCTTTCGTATTCATCTTTCTTAGTATTGCAGCAAGCAGCAAAAAAATATCTCTTGCATAATTTCAGCTCTGAAAGAGTTACATTTTATTTAGCTTTCAGCTCTTATTTTTGAGGAGCAAGAATATTCTGAAAGAAGCTGGTCAAATCCCAGCTCACCCAAAAGAATAAAAAAATCAATAAAATAAAATACGGATGTAAATGAGACAGGGCATAGTGAGGTGAGAATACGCAGCCTGTTGGCCTTTGGAAAGGAAGAAATAATTTGTATTGGACAAGGCTGACATCAGAAAATGAGTTGCATCTGATGTATCTGGGAAATGATACAGAACTTAAATACCATCAATAAATTGGGTGTACTTGGAAGAAAAAAAAAAACCTGAGAACTCATACAGTAGATTTTTTAAAATGAGAACAACGGTATAAGACTTTATATATGAGAAGGCAGAAAAATTGAAGAGCTTAGTAATTATTTTTGTTTTCTTCTGTTAATGAATTGAGGAACACCTTCTGACATTTTCCTTTCATCCCAGGCCTAATATCTGCTGAAACAATACGTTTCTTTCTGATACCTGAGACAAGCATCAAATTCTTCAATTCTGTTAGGTGTCTTTCATTTTAGAAAACAGAACTTCCTTACTTCATCCATTTCACAAGGAAGGGAAAGCTGTATT
Organism: Tychaedon coryphoeus; assembly: GCA_013398595.1. Lineage (NCBI taxonomy): Eukaryota > Metazoa > Chordata > Aves > Passeriformes > Muscicapidae > Tychaedon > Tychaedon coryphoeus. The sequence goes on along the minus strand of WBND01000051.1, from coordinate 1,357,701 downwards.
GATTATCAAGTCTTTGAAGAGGGACAGTGAACATTGTAATTGTTGGTCAAAAAATGTTTTCTGCATGTAATTATGTTAGAAGTAGCTTCTTGTTAACAAAACATACAATTCACAAAATGCAAAGAGAAAAAAAGGAGAAGAATGTTCCCATTTAACACTCCCAAAACCAAACAATTTTTATATTTCAAATAAAATTATAGCAGTGGTTTCAGGTTTTATTCTTTGCCTCTTAAAATGTGTTTTCTTCTAAGTGCTTCATTTTGCCTGAGAAGGACATGGCATGCCAGAAAAAAATTCTTTTGGAAAATTAATTCATATGTAACCAACAAATATGTTCCTACATAAGGACACTAAGCTCAGTGAAGAGTGTGCTCATGAGTGGAATTTCAAATGTGGGTAGCAACTCAAATCTTCATAGCAGACCCTGGAATTTTCCAGGTGAAGGTCTTATCAGAGTTCTTTGTGAAATTTCTTTCAGTCTCAGCAGAATATCAATGCAGAAGGGTGTTACCCTGTATCACTGTTATGTGATCTGAATGTTTTCTGGTTCTTTATATTGGAGGGGGTTAAAGGCATAGAGTAGAACTGGGAAGTTACCTTGCTTTCAGCTTAAGAATTGTAGAAAGCATCAAAGATTGAATTGAAGGACTCTCTGCTTAACTGGTGGAGGTTGATTCATGCTCTAAACAGGGCACATTGCTTGTAAACGAAAAAAAAAAAAAAGCTATGTGGTGATGTGAAGAAATAGAAATACTAAGAAATGAGAAATAGGAGAAAAGTGCTATAATTTTTTACTCCTTCTGAAGGATTTTTGAACAAATGAGCTGTTTTGCTCTTTTCCAAGAATTTCTTGCTCATGTTTAGATCACCTTGTGTCCTAGACCTCAAAGACTGCTTACAAAATAGCTTTAAAACCAAAAATTCCTGTGTATCATCAGAAACTTCAAGGAGAAATGTTTTCAATCCTTAATGAAATGAAAATTTCATTTGAAGTGAATTTTCCGGTATATTTATTCCATATAGAAGAATAGTAATTAGGATTGCTTTTTATGATCAGGCTTTTAATTTTATACTGCATGTTTTTCACAGATAAATATTTATGTGGTGGAATACAAACAAATGCTTTGTATTATCCTACCACATGAAAGATGTTTACTGCTGTGATCCTAAACTGAAGTTGAGTACAAAACTTACTCATTTTTAATTGGTTAAGTTGCATTTCTATGTGAATGGGTCATATTGTTTTCCTTTCCATCTGTTTTTCCACTCTTTCCTCTACTTTTATCACTTAAAATGTAGCAATGAGAATCTTACTTTAAAAAAAAAAGGAAGCAAAAATGAACTCAAACGAAACCACAAAAAAAAGTAGATCAGTTAAGAAAACAATAGCTTCTTTAAGGCTTTTTCTGTGCTTTGTTCAGAAGTCAGCATTGTGGAATATAAGATGACATTAACTAATAAAAATAATTCTGGTGTGTCTTTAAAGTAGAACAATGGTGAAAGCTACAGTTGTTTCTAAGAAATGCAAAAATGCAGAAAATAAGATATCTTCTGCAGACAAAATTAAACCATACATGAGTATGATCTATGGTCACAGATCCACAGATTGTTTGATTAAGGTGGAAAAACAACTAGTTTTGTTTGCTGGCATTTACCCATGAAAGACATACCTTCTGGTGGTGCTGTATGTGAGAGAGATGGCTTTGTGTATTACCAACTGAATGTTAGCACCTCTCTTAGTTACAAAAAATATGACAGGTTTGGCTGAAAAAGAGCATACTTTTGTTTCACGTCACTTATGCTTCCCACAAATGTACCAAAATATTAGAGACTATTTTATGTTGTGTGGGTACACGTGGAATTTCCGTCATATCCATGGTTTCTATATTCTCAGAACCTGAGCATTCATATTTGTGGGGTTCATCTTTTGCATTTTCCCCAACATGTTGAAATATAGGTTAAAAATTTCAAGCCAGCAAAGAAAGTGCAGAGAGAATATGAATAAGATTTGTGATCACAGCATAAAACTGATATGTTTGAGTTTGCAAGAAATTACTCCATATATAAATTACCAGAGAACTATAATGAATATTTGCTTACAGTTAATTGCTCAATTTCTATGATACTCAATAGAGGGAAGTACAAAAGAGATAATTCATCATTTGATCTTGAAGGTTGTGTAACCAAAGTTTTCAATCATTTTTCCCTACCTGCCAAAACAGTTACAAATTTTTCAGGAGATATTTCATTTTGAAAACATTGAATGCCACAAAATAATGAGACATGCCTCCACATGATAATTATACTTTGGAGATAATGATATCTTAAACAATAATACACATAATAGAAGTTATATTCTTTCATTGAAAAGTACTTGTCCAGAGACTCTTTTTGCAATTGAGTAATTTTCTTTTTTTCTTTTCCCCTGACTTTTAAAATTAAGAAAATATTATTTCTGTAGTTGCTATTGAAATATTAAATACTGCGGGTTTCATATAAAGGTTATAGCCATGTTTCAAAGTGCTACCAAAAAAACCCTCCACAAAGCAAACTCTTTTTTTATATACTTTATCAGCAGGATACTTTCCAATAAATATATTATATTTCAAGTGAATGAAAATATTTCATTAGGCAGCATGTAAACTCATCATGAGGGGGATCACTGTCACAGGTAATAACATATAGTAGATTTCTAAGTAGGTATGAGAACGTGTGTGAGTTAAAGCAAAAAGAGTTGTGCTACTCTTTGTGTGGAGAGTGATAAATCTCTTCATTACTGCTATCTGGAAGAGATTACAGCTGCAGAACTATGTGTGGCTGTTGGATGCATTATGGACTCCTCCCTACCATTATCTTCTGAAACTAGTCTGTATTATTAATTTTCACAGTACTATATGCATTATTGATCTTTCCTATACTGCATGTCTCACATTCCAGCTTTTATGAAAATTATGAAAATAAGCATTAGAATTGGCGTTACTACTGAGTGAGCTAGATGATATCTTATATAAAATGGTTGTTGCTCTGTTGGCTTATTGATGTTCTTATAAACAAAATAGAAAATGCCCCCTAAACCATACTCTGCGCATCTGATGGTGTTTTTTTCCTTGCCCTAGTCTCCCACAGATGTAAAGATTGATATTTTTAAGAGAATTTGCTCATTTTTGCTCTGTAACTGACAATTTCCCAGTCACAACAGAAAATCTAGGAATTAGATTTCAACACAATGTGATACAAAAAATATTGGAGTATATATTTTGTATTTAAAAATTCTATATCATATTATGAGTCTTTGTTCGTGTTTTGAAGATTTTCAGATACTGAAACTCAAAAAGATCCAGAATTTACTTCATGCCATATGGTTGTAAATTACCAAAATGGATGACTATTTGAATATTGGATTGATATTTAGTGAATTTGAGGTTTACACGTGATTAAAAGAATATGTTCACCAAATATATCTGTAGTTAATTTATTTTGGAAAGATTTGCTCCCTGCCCAACATTAATTTATCTAACTTAAAGACGTACAGGGCACATGATTAGTTGATTTCATTTAATTGTAGAGGATGCACTGGAGAGGACATAAATAGTTTGGTAGATTCAATTTTACACTCTACAGCTTTTGAGACATCTCTTTTTTTGATGTGCAACTATGTGAAATGTGGGGACTATTTGGCAGTACTGAGTACAGAAGGCTTGATTGCAGTTCCTCTTATGGCTGGAAATAGGGTTCTTAAATCTCCACTGAATAGTGATAGAATAGAGATTGTGAGAGATATTACCAGTTTATGGATACAAATGTGTTCTGCTTCATTCCTATTACTATTTCTGTTGAAAATTTGTGAAAAGTTTATTTCTTCCAGATTCACCACTATGATGTACAGCCTGATTTTTGAGTCTCTTTGCCTTTTCTTTCATTCAGTAATAGAATGATAGACAAATAAAAATTACTTTTAAAAATGGAAGAAAGTTAATCTCTAGGTGTTTTTCTTTGATGTCCAGCATGTGCCTGACTGTCATCTGGTGAAACAGCTCTCTCAACAGCGCAGTTTTCACTACTGTGAGATTTATGTGCTCTTACAAAGTGTTTTTTATATGTTGTGGTGTGTTTATATGTGTTTATGGTGTCTCTAGATGAACTTGTCCGTTTGCTGTTTCTCTTGTTCTTCAGCACTGCCTGCCCACCTCTCTGCAGCTGGGCTTGGTTTTCCTCACTTCTGCAGTTAGTTGCTCTCACTTTGCAAAAGATTACTGTGTCTCTCTGGACCACAAGTTGCTTGCACCAGGCATCCATACATGCCATTTGCCCAAGGAAAATTTTTCATCTATATGAACATTTGGAAATATTATCTCTACTATTTTATCAGGTATTCTTGAGAGTGTGCTATGTTCTGAATTAATTTTTAAGATGTAAACTGGGTAATGCTTGTGCTTCGCAAAATCACAATGCAATATTATTCCAGCATCTTCTTTGCATAACTGCATTTTATTAAATTTAACAAAATGAGTTACATTTTCACTTTTTTTTCTTAATAAAAGTAATATCAGAAAAGTTTATTATACTTCAAAGGATTTTACGTAGGGCTTCAAATAAATATAATTTAAAACATGAATGTAAGCCTTTAAAAAAATTTTGTGGTGTTAATATTTAAATACAATTGTGAAAAGCTTTTGTTGGCCATTCCTATAATGTAATAATAATAAAAGAGCAGTATATTCACAGTGAGCATGTCAAGCCTGAATAAAGTGATCATGAAGCTTTTGATAGACAGAAAAGCAATTTCTTTTTTTAAATTAGAGGGTTGGTATTGGTGTCATAATTGTATATTGTTATGACTGATTCTAAATATTTTAACTGCATTGTGAAAAATGATAATAATAGGGTTAAAAGGAAAACTTCTCAAGTGATTGTGAGGAGTACCAGGAGAATGCCACCTTCAAATAAGAAGTACTGAAACATAAGTGCAGTTGATTTAATCTTCAGCTAAAATAAGAACATAGCTTTAGATTTGATATTAAGTCCTGTATAGACTATATGATCAGAGGCAGAATTCTAATTTACATAATCTGTGTCCAGGTTCCTTTTTCTTTCCTATAAATCACTAGAAAAAGAATGTAATGTAGTCATCATTTATTTCTAGATTAGTATATATGCAGTACAGATACTGTTGTTAAATTCAGTGCAATGTTTAAAATCATTTGAAACTTGGTTGGTTAGTTGGGTTTTTTAAGTTTTTCAGATGAAAACTTCGATATTTGCAATTATAATTTGTATCTTATTGTTAGAAGTCTTGTTGAAATTTTGTCTTTAAAAATCCTAAAAATACTTTGTTTTGCATTATACCTAAGAATTGTGGGGTTTTTTTGTTTTGTTTTGTGGGGGTTTTTTTGGTTTTTTTTGTTTCGTTTTGTTGTTGTTGTCTTTTTTTTCCCCCTTTTTTCCTCCTTTTTCCCTTTCTTCAGGAGGCAAATTTGTGGGCAAAAGGCAGATAAAATAAATGGATGGGGAAAGGTATTTAAAAGTATGAAAAAGCAGAGAGATAAAAATGGTTTTGTTGGACACAATGTTTTAGGTTGGGGATGGAAATCACACACACAAAAAACCAGTGAGTAATTGAGTCAGGAATCTCAGAGACAGTTTCAAATTCTCTACTCCGAGTCAGAGAGAATGAGGATCAGAACCTGAGGTTTTTTAACATTTCATCAATTTTGGTTTTCATATTCTTGTTTTCATACTGTGTGCTCTTGCCATCAAAGTGTTCTTGCTTCTGGCCTTTTCATTTTGTATAACATTATAATAATTATACTGAGCAATAATCAGGAGAAAGATGTAACTTTATGTTCCAGTGATTAAGAAATTCCCAAAGGAATGGAAATGTCTATTGAATTTGGTATGTCAAAAGAGGCAGGCAGCTGTTTGAAATCAGAGTTTCTTGCAGGACAGCTTACTCCCTCAAAACCCTGTTAGTTTTTGGAGTTG
>WBND01000051.1:1322880-1344445 GCA_013398595.1 Tychaedon coryphoeus | reverse complement strand
AAAAAAAAAAAAGTTTGCATTTATTTTCTAAAAACTACATTTAGTTGTAAAAGTAATCTTTTTATCTTTTTATAATAAATATGTATGTATTAAAAGTAAATTTTAAATGTATATACCAGTAATTTACTGATAATGGGTTTTAAAATTTTTTTATCATAATTTTATAGCCAAATTTATTGTTGTTTTCTCCTACAAATTGTGAACTTCTATGCCAAAAAATTATTTGTTCTCTTTGAAAGAGTTACTGAGTAAGTCTTACTTTATAATTGTAATAAAAATATTAACACATTAAAAAGGGAAAATTAACTGCCATCTGTTTCAATCAATAATACAATGTCCCTTTATAACATACACTTCAAAAGTAGGAAAAAAAAGTAACTTTGTACTTGAGCATGCTCAATTTAGCTTTCTACATTTCACACACATTCTAAAGTTAGAGTTAAAATCAAACTTTAGAACCCAACTATTTAAATCTGTTAAAAGAATCTCTCAGGACAGAAGTACATCCATGAAGAAAATTGTGCAACACTTAAGTAGAGAAATATATTTCTATTGGGATGGGAAAAAAATCAACATTGCAACGCAAACTGCTTTTAAATCTCATGCCTACACATGCATATAATAAAATAAATTGCCTTGTTCACCAGATGTGAAAGAATCACAGTTCTTTAGGGGCACTGATAATTTCTTTAGTTGCAGATTTATTGAAGTTTCTGATGAGAGATCAACCTCAAATGGAAAAAGAAGCATTATGGTGTACCAGTTTTGAAGATGTTTAGACATATAGAGTTTCATTGAGTAAAATATGTAAGAATATATTAGTTGTTTTCCCTTTGGGGTTTTTTTAGGGTTTTCTTTTTATTTTTGTTTTGTTTTCAATTCATAATAGGAAACTAGCAAATTCTTTCCAGTATGAAAAAGTCTGATTTTCTGAGTTCATAGCTGCCAAATTCCTTATCATGTCATTATTTCAAGGGGCTGCAGAATTTGCTGCCAAAAAAGCAGGTTACAGAAACTTCATTGTGTCCCTGTTCATATGGAGCAAACCATTACAAATTCTATTTGAAGATGATAACCTTAAACACTGCCTTATAAATGTAAAGCTCAGTGTTGTCTTGGTGTGATGGTTTTCTTTTGCTTAAATATTTTCCCTCTTAAATTCTGAAAGTAGAGTTAGAGGATTTGAGATAAATATCTGCTTAACACTTGGGTTTCTCTACACAGAGATAGGGATTGAGGGTGGAAAACCTGAAAACCTGTATCCTCAGTTGGGTCCTTCAGTAATTGCTGTTAGTGAAGGATTAACTACTGACATGACACATCCATTGGCTTCAACTGCCTTTGTTAGTGATCTCAGAGGGGCATCTTCCTGTAATTTGAACAGCCCAGTTCTCACATTAAAGTTCCTTACTTTGCAGCACTGAATTAATCTCTTGTGTTTTAGTAAAGAGGAGTATTTTCTAAAAGTTAATCATGTCTTCAGGCTGTGAAATTTTATGAACTTTTATCCCTTGACACTGAAATTTGCCTGAAATATTCATGAGCATTTTCATAATTTCATTTGAAGCAATGTATTTGGTGTTTTTGCTGTTAGATATTGCTGGGTTAGTTTGGATTTTTTTAATTAGTATGAAGATACAGGAATCTCCCTTGGTGAAAAATTATGTCATTTATTGAGGAAAAAAAATATTTTCTAGTAGTCCTATTGTTTCTGAATGTAAAAAATGAGAGATTTTGTTCTTGTATGCAGTTGTGAGGTAAACCAAACAATATATACCAGATGCCAGATAAAAAAGTTCAATCTCAGTGAACTCTGATACTTAACTTTCTAAAATATAATAACAACAGATGAAATGAAAGTTGACTGCGTATTTAAAATGTATGTATTCATCCTCACATTATTTGAACTGTGGTCATATCATCCTTCCCAGTTTTTTGGTTTGCTTTGTGTGGTGTTTTCTGGTTTTGGGGTTTGGTGGTTTTTTGTTTGTTTGTTTTGGTTGTTGTTGTTGTTTTGACCATGACTGGGAAATAGTCTGTGTGGAACTTTATTTCTTTCTGTGATGGAAAATAGCTCACTCATTGTGACTATTAAAAATATGAGGAGTTGCTTCCACAAAGTTCTGCAAATGCAGTCACCTCACTAAGAATTTCTTGTGTCTGTCAGGAAGTGGTCCTTGGCAGCATATTGCCCTAATGATTTCTGAATACAGCAATGTTTGGAGGCCTCTATCCCATTTTCAAGCTTTTGCATTCATTTCAAGCTTTTTGTCATTCAGCTTATTAGCAGTACCCTTCCCCTGTGTGAGCCAGTTTTGAAATGGAACCCTGACTTTCTCCACCTCCCAGTACAACCACATACTTAGCTCCCTAAGTGATTGGAGCAGCATAGGAACAAATATACAAGAGTGACTGTATGATAAGACAGTTAGTAATGATCAACATTTAGAAGTATTTAAATTAATTGCTTATTTCAAGCTATAACAAATCAAATATGTCCTTAGCTTATCAGAAAGACAGGGTCTTCATTAGGGTAGCATTGATAGAGGAAAGTAATGTAAGACAAAAGTAGAAGTTATCAGATACAGATAAAACATTTTAATATTGTCATGTTTTACTTAGTTTAATTATTTTTTATCTCTATAAGAAGACAATTGAGGGGGAAGTGAAAATGATAAGTATAAAATTGCTACCTATCCGAGTTTCAGATTAGCCTGCTTCGATTTCCATAAATTGGAGACAGTGTTGCTGAGTGATATAATTTAATTTTTATACTAACAAGAATATTAATAATATTAATAAAATTATTATTATTGTTAATAATCATCATCATCATCATCATCATCATCCAGTTATGGTAATGCTAACACTTGTGGTTCTGTTCAGCATATTCTGTAAAAATGAGATAAATACAAAATTTACAAAAATGTACCTCTTTTTCTGATGTTCTCTTTGTCCTTGCCTTACTCTTTGGTTTCCCAAGGCTCACTCTGCAGGGCTGAAGAGGGACTGCAGACTAAGAGGGCATTCTTTGTGATTTTTTCCAGGGATGAGATTGAGGTTCATGAGTCCATAGATTTCGTGGATTTTTCTTTTTGACCCTTTTTGAAGGTGGCTGCAACACCTACCTTTCTATCATCTTTTCTGCCAATCTGTGTCCAGGGTTCTTGTGGGCAGTCTTGGGGAGTCTTAAGGCCTTGCCTTAAGCACACTGGGTAGATTCCACAGTTATCCCAGTGCACTTCATGCATGGCAAGGCAGGGCAGGTGTCTGACTGTGGAGCTGGAGGCAGTGAGCAGCAAGGAGTGGATGCCAAGGTCAGTGGCAGAGAGGGAAGAGATGCTGAGGAAAAAGTGCTTCATCACTGTACTGACACGGGCAAGTTGCCAATGGGTGAGCAACACACAGGGAGAAGCCTTGCCCAAAACCTTGTGAAGTCAATACTCAACTCTGAACTAGATGTGGCTTCAGGAGGATATGGAACTATATGAGTTTAATGAAGAACACTAATAAGTTGTTTGCAGGTATCCAAGTAGTTTACCTAGCCGGTGGATTACTTGAAGTGTACATTATGGTGAGATACCTGACATCAAGGACTATGGCTGTTGGCCAGAAATTGTCCATGTAGAATTCTGGAAGATTCTCTTTGTGAGAGATTGAGAGTTTTAAATCTATCTTTAAAGTTACTTTTAACTATTTTAAATCTCTTTTACTTTGAGTAATTTTTTTCTGCCCCAAATCTGTAACACTACAAATTTCCAAAGAGCAATCATTTCCCTCTTGACCTTGATTTTCTTAAGCTATTTTAGTTTTCTTGTATGTGAAGTCCTCCCAATTCCATTAAAATGTTACTAGCTATTCTAGGCTCTTCTTTGAGTTCAAATGTGTTGGACCGATTGACCAACACTTTACAGATTATTCTAACAAAACACTGGTGAAAGATCATCAGTGTTTGTGGAGAGACACTGGTTATTTTCACTTTTTTTTTTTTCTGGTATGCTCTTTTCTTTAAGGTAAAGTATCTTTGAATAAAATAAATAAAGTAAATCTCTTCTAAAAAAAGCTGCATATAAGATGAGAACTAAATGTGAGCACAGTAGAATGATACTGCAAATTGACCAGTGAGACTACTGTCAGGTATGCTCAGGTAGAATATGTTATTCCTTTATACACACTTTATACACTTTTCACTTTATACACAGTGAAAATTGCACATTTTTACTTCTCTTCCAAGTAATTTCTAAAATGTATCTTGTAGTAATTCTAGATATTCAGTAAGGTTTTTTTCAGTTCATATCAGAAAAAGAAAATAAAGAATGGCTTCCATTGGAGTAGCTGGTTTCTGCTTAATTATCAGTCTTTCTTTTGTGTATCCAGTTCATTTCTGCAGAACTTCAGCTTATGCATCAGGGTGAGCAAGGTGGTTACTGATTTGATGCTGCACTGATGTATAGCTCTGTGTTGTCATTACAGCTGCTTTGCATATGTGTTTGGGGTTAAATCAGCACAATACATTAATCTCAAAAAACTAGATTTGAAGACGCAGTTTGTTGTGTATCAAAATAATGTGAATTGGCTTGAGAGAAGATTAATCATTTCAGAAAAGATTTTATTAGTCAAGCCACTATATTACTTTTTACATACACTTAAATATTCTAAAGTGTTTGAATAATTACATCTGAAACTCTGCATATAAGAGGAAATAGAGAGCTTTAAGTTCTATTTTCACGATTTTTGCTCTTCTCTCAGAAATTTCTAGACTATGTTATCTGACTGTATATGAATTGCAAAAACTCTGTATTTGGTTAAGAAGAGTCATGCAAGACATTTTTTTTTCTGTTTACACAACTGACCTATAAATTTATTCAAATTCTTGGTCCTGGCTCTGTTATGTATCCTTTTGTTTCAATTTGGTAGTTTGAGGAGTTTTTGAATAAAATACAGACCTTTCCTTCTCTTTCAATAGTGTCACTTATTTTGTGAAAACAAATCAGGACCCTTTGAAATCTATGCCACTCTGTTCGATGAACATTGTAAAGTTTAACTGTAGTACCTCTCTTTCTGTTAATAGTTGACTACTTTTTGTGATTTGACAGGTAAAACTGTAGGAGAAGGAATGCTTGTTCCACCAGAAATTTGTGTGGGACAACACTGTTGGTTTAAAAGAACTTCAGTGTCACTGCCTTCAGAAAAAGAAGCAGCTGCAATAAGCAAACATCTATTTGAAGAGAAATGGGGACTAATGAATTGAACAGAATGTTTAGGGCATATTCAAAAAGTCTACAGGTGGTAAATTTAGAATTAATTAAATTGTGAACTAATCTCTGAAGAAATTATTCAGATTTTCTTTTAATCAAATGATAACTACTCTAATCCTGTTTTGGTTCACAAGTTACTTTTAACAGCTTTATAATTTTGGTCCCTAAAATACTTAGAAAAAAAATCTTTAAGTGTGATAAACTGTGAAGTGAGAGTTACTTAAAGACTGGGAGAAGATAAGACATGTTTATTTTAGCCATAGAAATATTTTTTTTCACACTCTTATTGTCTTCAAACATCTATGAATGTGTAAAACAGATATTTTACTCATTTAATTGGCAGGGAATTTATTTGGGTTCATAAAATGGGTTGTGCTGGGGTTTTTTCTTAGGTTTATCTTTTGTTTACTTTTAAAAAAATATTTTTTAGGTTATTTCAAAGATTTTTTAGCAGCTATGTGAATTAACCTGTAATTTAAAATGCATTAGGTTTGGGCTTCAGAGAGTCACAAAACATACAGAATTCGTGGACACTAGGGCAAAAAGCCTTCAACCCTGGAGTCCCTGGGGCTGTAGAGTTTGTGGATCACTTAACCATGATGGCAGCTTGGGTGCAATGACATTTGAGGTGCATTTGAGGCTGAGTTCCTGTGGGTGGCCCAGATGAAAAACGTTTGGAGAGAGCAGTGTTAGTACAGTGGCACGCTCCCCTTGGCATGCCTTCTGCAGCCCCAGTGTCCTGTGTGACAGCAAAACAAGCTGCTACATCATCCTCACCCTTTCATCCTACAGAGAGAGCATCAGAAAGGAGTGTTTCTTTCCTTGGGAATGCCCTGGCTTCTGGGAGAATTCTGTGTTAGCTTTCTGCTTGCTGGATGGGGTTATGGATATTTATTAAAATAACTGTTGGTATCTATGATGAACCGGAAAGGATACACTGGTCTTCAAATTAACCTGGAGATGTAGACTCCTAGTATCTTTGAACTTATGTAAGAAATTTTGATATTAAACAAAGGCCATTCTACAATGCAGTGTTTGTGAGGCTATGCAATATTTATAACCAGAGAAAAATTAATGACACTAGAGATGAATTTGGGACCATGTAACACTGTCAAGCATGTTATTTCTTCAAACCTTGCAATTTTGGCTGGAAGGGTAAGAATTTTCTTAGTAAGTTAGGCATGTTAAACAAAGCTTCAGTTGGAAAATAGGTATAAAAAACCTGAAGTCATGGTTCCAAAAGCTGGTTTGAAATTATATTAAAAAAAAAAAAAAAAGTCCATCTTAGATATAAAGATTTCAGTAAGCTACACGTGATTGCTTGTTTATTTCTTAATTTCCTGAGAAAAAAAATAAATTAGTAAAAATTAAAATTTATCTATTGATTTAACTGTGCAATAGCCAGTATTTGTTATAAAAAACTATATGAAGAATTTTTAGACATCCAGATCTTGTGTCTGAGGAGCTTTAGAGTAATAATAATCAGCTGTGTGTACAAACTAATTCTATCTTTAGTCAAGCAGCTGAAAAGCTGAAAACTGCCAGTGAAACCTGTTAATTGAAGTTAAGAATAGAAGTACTTATCAAAACTTGACATTTGGGTTTTCCCCCCTTGTCTCAAATTTTGGAATAAAATGCAATAATAACTATAAATTACTGATTATCAAGAAATATTCTTCAGTGATATATTACTAAATTTTAAAGTGATCAGAAGTGAGCAAAGCAACAGCAAGAAATGCAAAGGCGATTTTTGCTGTTATTGAGGAAAAGGGGAGAGTTTGATGCTATTCCATTTAATTTCTTCACAAGTTTTTGGGTTTTGTCTTCTATATTTTTTTATTCTTTTTAAATTGTGCTTTCTTGTGAAGAACTTGTTTTATAAAAACGTATCTTGCCCAGCACTACCTTTCTGCCAAGTAATGATCCAAGGAAAGGAATCCATTAGTACTTCTCTGACTCAGCCTTATACATAATCAGATGAATTATAGGTATTGATGAGGATATTTTGCTTGTCTTTTTCAAAGGCCATGGTGTTACTTGAGTTCCACTCATTCACCAACTGCAATCATTAATGTTTCCTTCATGAGAATACAGAATGTAAAATGCAAGCCATTGACATTAATATCCTGGATTAATTCACTTAATTATTGTTGTATTTTATGGTGATAAATTTCAGCCAAGCATACAGGAACACACACTCTTTACTAAAAACTTTAGAAACTGAAATTTAGGTGGTGTGTAGTACAAAATAAAGGATCTAACTGTCACAGCTGGTTAGACTATAAGTATGATGGAAGATAAAGTAAAATCATGGCCTGGACCGGTTTGGTTGCAGCTGTTACTAATCCTATTGCCAGCTGTGTATCATTTGTAGCATAATTGAGGGTGTGCTTTTCACACCTTGAATGCAGTTATTTATCTAAGCCACAGATTTGAAGTTTATTCTAGACTTGAATAGGCACGTGCGTATCACATCTTGGAAAACTGAGTACTTGGGTGGATAATAAGATGGTTTAATTGCATTCATTATCCTTACCATAGCTTGTCTCTGGGGAAAAAGCTACTCAGTTTTCTGGATTGGTTTCAAGATACAAGTGGGTTTTCTTTTTGGGTTTGTGTTTGTTGGTTTGTTTTTTGATCTTCTGTCATTCTTAATAGCTGTGCTCTTTTTACTTAGTTTTCCCTTCACCACCGTGAGTTGCTTATTTATTTTAAGGTTGTGAGATAATGATGTATGAAATTTTCCTCCCAACAGAAATGATAATTATCTTTGACCAAGAAGCACCTGAAATTTGAAGGATGCTGCAATAGTGACATCTAAAAAAATTGATGTAAATATGTTTGGAACTGAAAGAGAAGATTTGCTTAGCTGAAAAAGCCAAGATTATCAAGACAGTTTGACAAACTGTATTTTTCTTATTATAGCATCAGAAGACCACCTAGGATACTTTGCTTGTTTCAATGAATTGACTAATCAGTCTAGTGAGGTAAATAGCTGTCTTTTGGAGGAGCTATAAACTCAAAGGAGGAGAAAATAAGTCAGTGTTTCACCTTTGGTCTAATGACAAGAAGTGGGAAACAGTTTAGAGACATTTCCTTTATGAGAAGAGACTAAGAACAGGCAAATGCAAAACTGTCATATTTTTTCAGAGTAGGACTTCTGTCATCACACAAAAATTAAATCTATGTTCTTCCTGTTTTCTGAAAAATGCTGATTACTCAGTGGTTGTGAAGAGTAATTTTTTTTATTTGTTATTAATAAAAACTCTTCAAGGAAATAAACCAGTACATTTTTAATTTTATGTAAATATTTCTCCAGGATGTTTTCACAGTCTACAAATGATATTCATAACTAACTGGAATTTGATTGCTGTAAATTGATATATTTGTATCAATCCCAAAAGTAGTATTTTTTATTTTAGAAATACCAACAATATGTTGTTTTAAAGTTTCCAATATATATTGAAAATATATTTTTCTTATTTTTGGATTCATATGTTTTATTCCGATGTGCTGTTCAAGATATTTCTTCCTAGATTTATATTTTAGTTCAGTCAGCAAATTAGCCTCAGCCAATTCTTTAGTTTCACTTTTATTATTGTAAGTTTATGATGATAAATATCTGCTTTAGATAAATTAACATATTATTGAATATTATTAATATATATATTCTCTTTATTAATTTTTCAGGAAAAACTTAGCTTCCAACTCCATAATTTAGATTTTATCAATTTTTCTACAAGGATGGATCAAATATATAAAACATCTTTTTACTCCTAGGAAAAAAAAAATTTATATATTTATTATTAAGGAATTCTGATCAGGTTTATCTGCAGTCACTTAAAAATGTACTTTGTATTGGCTTAAATAAGGAAAGTAATTTGTAAACTATTCAAGTGAAAGAAAATCTTTTAAATTTCTAACTTATAAGTATTTCTTACCTTGTACTTTGAATTATAAGAGGAGAATGCTGTTTCAACATATTTATCTTACATCATTTGAAAAAACTTATATTTCTTTAAATGCTTATGATGGAATAAAATTCAGCTACAGTCAGTGGTGGGGAAAAATAAATTTTAAATAGATGAATTAAGAAGAATTTTGATGAGTTCTTAAGTAGAAAAGTAGTGCTTCTTTCTTTTAAACCTTTGTGATTTATTAGATTTTCTTTGAGCAACAGTAAGATGTGTACTTGGTGGGTTTTTAGGTTTGTTTTTTTTCTGTTACTTAAGACACTGTATTGATTTATTATGTTACTGATGCCATTTCATTAAAAAAGATACTGAATGATAAAAATTCAAGTGAGAAATTATTAAGTTTGATTTTTAAAACACTGTTAGAATTCTGGGAAAAAAATTTTGATTACCTATTGCATTCTCCCCTCCACCCCATAAATTCTATAGTTATGACCATATGGTCACATGGATGCAATCACAGGCTTTGAATTTGCATTCTGTTTTCAAGTGTGCTAAAATTGTACTGACACCTCATATAGCTTATTTAAGCAAAAGGCATGCACATATGGCAAGCATAGTGTGAAGAACAATTTTGTAACTAGTTCTCAGTGCTGTACCGGGCTCAGTCAATCAACAGCATCTTGGCAGAGTGGCAGAACAGAATCTGCATAGCGATTATACTCCATCAGTGTGCATTGTCCTACAGTTTATAACGACTATTTTACTACTTCTATATAAAATGAATTCTTCATCTATATTTTCACTGCATGCTTAGGTTGCTCTTGGCCTGTTTTCCTTTCTAAATGTGGTTTAGCAAGACTGCCTGCTTCTGTTTGCCCGTCCCTCCTGAATTGATTTGCCAGTATGTAGTGAAGGTCAAAGTAAGGAAGTCTCGAGGGTCATTATGGTTGTTCATGGCTTGTGGGGAAACTGGTTAATGGGTTGAATGTGGGAGCAGCTTTGCTGTTCCCTTGAGGGGAGGACAGACAGGACAGGACCTGAACATCACACATTATATTTGTAGCAGCTAATCAACCAGTCGCTGTAGTTTTCTAACTACCCTTTCAGTGCACAAATAGCTGCAGGCACAGCATGTGCAATCTTTTGTTTAGAAGGGATGTGGTAGGGATGCTGGGGAGCTGATGTTACATTCATAAAAATAAATACAAACACAAATCTGTAGGAAGAATAATTTAGATGCTTTTTCTTTGTGAAACAACATGTTCATGCTGTGTTTGTGGTGATGACTGCTAATGTAGAGGTATCAAAAAGTCTCCTGTGTTTTCACTGGACACACCATGTAATTTTTAAAGAAAATAGGCCTACAGAATTAGCATGCCATAGCA
Source organism: Tychaedon coryphoeus (assembly GCA_013398595.1). NCBI lineage: Eukaryota > Metazoa > Chordata > Aves > Passeriformes > Muscicapidae > Tychaedon > Tychaedon coryphoeus. Next base: position 1,333,885 of record WBND01000051.1, on the reverse strand, counting down.
AATTTTTTTCCATCTTAAATAATGGGCAGGTGACCAATATTTTCTTTTGAAAGACCTTTTAAGTATTCATGCAAAGTTTTTAGAATGAGATTATTTTTTTTTAAAAGCTCTAAAATGTACATAACAAAATATAATTCTAGGGAGAGAAAAATTGAAGAAAGGGGAATCAGTACCTAATGAAAACCTCTACAAATATGTGTTATTCAGAGGCAGGGAAGATAGGTGATATTGGGGGAGAAATTTATCTATGTCTGGTTTGCCTTCCAAGACTGAATTCAGCTGCTGTAAAACACATATGAGAGAATATGCTTCAGCTATTCAATTCTGGAACCTATTCATCTATTGTGAGGCAATACAGAATATCAGTAGGGGTAACATTGTGCTGAAATTCCTGGGAGGCAGAGCTAGAACTGTAGCTTTACAGTTTAAAAAGGTGCTCAGGATCCAGCATAAGGATGTTTAGAATGTTTACCTAAAAATCATTTTTGCTAGGGAGGCTGGCTATAGCCTTTATATTTGATGGACAGATGTAAGCAATTTTTCTGACCTGTTTCCCTCTGCCTACCCTAAAGAGGGTCTCAATGACTAGCTGCTTGAGATGATTTAAAGGTCTAAGTTTTGTCAGATTAATCCATCTTCAATCTATTCAACTACCTCAGGGGGATTGAAAGCATGTGTGTGTAAAAATAACCCCTATCAGATTCTATTTTTCAAACCCTTTGAATGTACTAATAATTATAACAATGTTGTGAGTAAATTCACGTACTTAGTAAGATTATATTTAAGAAGTGCCTTACTAAGATGAACACAGTATGAAATGTAGGGGCTATAATGGCAAAAAATTAATAACTAGAGGAATCAGAAAAATTTTTCTCAAATTTCTTTTCTGTGAAGATTTGTACCGATATTTTCCATTGTTTCAGTACCAGTGAGAACTTTGAGATGCTGACACTTACAAGATTTTATGGTGCTGAGTTATGTGAACTTGCAGGGGGTACTGTGTCCTGGGAGTTATAAATCCTTAGTAAAACCAGGATGAATCTAGACTGTGATCTTGCTTTTCTTAACAGATATTTTTGGAGTTCTCACATACTTTTTGTTTACCTTCTCCAGTTGAAATTCTATTTTTTGATAGTTTTCAGAGTCGTGGGATAAGAGAAGAACTGATGTTACTTGTTTTCTTATGGTGTCTACTATCTTGGCTGTCCTAAAGATGAAAAGCATCCCCTTTACCATGCAGATGAAATTTACATTATATTGTTGTATTTATCCCAATAAGTTCTTACTCCATTATAAAAAATAAAACAGCAAAACAGTAACAAGTTCTTGGCCTATATTTTTTATGTTCTTCCACAGAAAATTAAGAAGTTCTTCAGAAAGAACATTGTGTTTAATAACTAACCTAACATTTATTTCTGCTTGCTAGTGGTATTCCAGAAGCACAACCGTAGAAGGACACGAGATAGGCTAAACAGAAGTTCTTACAATAACTCAGACTGCTAATAAAAAAAAAAGATAATTAAATATGTTCTCTCTCGACAGTTATAATACTCGCAGAATGATTTAGAACATTGTGCTTGGAAGTTGTGTGCTCTTATTTCAGAGAAGATAAGACCAGCTTCCAGAGCACACAGGGATTTTAGGGAGGTTGCAAAAATAGCATTAGGCATGTCAACAATATCAAATAATTTTGGAACTCTGGACAAAGAAGGTGTAATTAGATAATTATTAATTTAAATATCTGTTTGAAGGCATAATTTTTTTAAATGGGAGAGTTCAATGCAGCAGGTGGCGGTGATGAAATTTTTTGCCATGTTTTTTTCCCAAGCTTATATGATTTTTATTTTACATAAGATTTTTAGTAAAGGTTGATGCTAAACCCGTGCTACATACAGAAATGAAAGAATGCTAAGAACACATCCGTTTCATTCAAAATTATCAGCATGCTGTCTATGTAGTGTGGGAGTGCATGTTTTAAAATGTGTGTGGATGTAAACAGAAAACAGTTTGGCTTATTTATGTTTGTAATGTTGTTTCAAGAGAGGAAATAGTAAAATGAAAAAACTGCTCTGTCAGAAGACAGTCACTAACTGTATTCTATGCTCATCTTGAACACATATCCTTCACAAATCAGATTTAGTACCCTGGCTCAGGTGATAATCCATTGTTCCACTGGTATATTGCATATCCCTGAGTGGGGGAATCACAACATTGGCTCACAACTGAATAATAATATGGATAACTGCAGTTTTTGCAACACTTAATACATAATTAAAAAAACTCTATGAGTGCTGAAAGCTTGGTGGTTTACTTCTTCCTTATAATGTGCAGTTCTCGCATTTTTGCAAAATACCTGTAAAACGTCACAGTAATTGAAAAGTGTCAGTAGCTTGCTGGGTACAGAAAAAGTTCTTTATGCTTTGAAGTTCCCTGAGTGCTGATGCAGCACTTTGAAAAACTCCTTAATGACTGAGTAGCAGTTCTTGAACTAGTGATTTGGGAGTCCCCTGCTAGCACACTAATGATTCAGACAGCAGCATTAAATCAGTCGCTTTAGTTTAAGCACTTCTTGAATGTACATAAAGTCTCACTTTATTGGGAATTGAACTAACTACCTGCAGTCTGAAAAGCAATAAGTTGTGCACTTAAGCAAAGGTGAATTACTAATAAAGAGAGAGCTTTTTCCAGTGTGCACTTTTTGAAAGCTCATAGCTGTTTGGGTCGCAGGATGGTACAACAGTTGTTGAAGCCTCCCATGTGGGACTCTATCAGTCCTTGCAGAGATCTTTTTAACATTCTTCAGTAAAAAGTGACACAGAAATACTATGATAAAAGTTTTTGGGAGACATAAGAGGCAACGCTTCAACAGTATTTCACATATACATTAAATTTTCCTAATCTCTTCAGCAGCTGCACTCCTTTTTTTTGGCTCTGACAGTGACTTTAGAATAAAATGAGGACGGTACTACTAGTATAGAGTCTACTTTCAGCCTATGTTGGTTTCCTGCATGTTTTACTTAAATATTATTAAAAGCTGTATGCATAGTTTTGTGAATTTATCACCCATGGGTTACACTGCTGAGTAGACCATTTGATAAATACTTTATCTGTTTTAGATTTTATTTTTTTCTGTCCAGACCTACATCAGAAGGACATCCAAAAATGTCAGGAACAGTTCACAGATAGGATCTCCTGAGCAAACTCAAACACAAAAAGGAATCATACAGAAGGTGGAAGCAGGGACAGATGATCTGAGAGGAGTATTGAGACAGCATTTGAGCAGAGATGCTGTTTTAGGAGGGACAAAGCCCACATTGAACAGAATCTGCTCAGGGATACCAAAAGACAATGAGAAGGATTTCTATGTGTATATAGGTGATGAAAGGAAGAATAGGGAAAATCTGGGCCCACTGCTGAATGAGGCAGGGAACCTGCTGACACAGGACACGGAAAAGGCTGAGGTTCTGAATTCCTCTTAGTTTTAACTGGCAAAACCATTCTTCAGAAATATTAATTACTGAAGGCAGGGAAAAGCCTGGTGCAAGGAAAATTTACTCATGGAAGATGATCAGGTCAGGGAATATTTAAGCAAACTGGGCATACATAAGTACATGGATTGTGATGGGAGGTCATGTTTGACCAGACTGATAAACTTTCATGAGAAAATGACAATCTCAGTAGATGAATGTTGAGCAGCGGGCAGTCATTAAGGCTACCTAGGTGTCAACAACGTTTTTGACACTCTTTCCTGTAAGAACCTCATAGAGAAGTTGACAAAGTATGGATTGGATGAAGAGACATTGAGATGGACTGTAAACTGGCTAAAGGCCCGGACTGTGGAGGCCAGTGGTAGAAAGTCTAGCTGGGGCTCAGTAGCTGGCAGTGTACCCCAGAGATCAACACTAGGTTCAGCCCTTCTTACAATTTTCTTTAAAGACCTGGATGATGGGGCAGGTGTAACCTCAGCTGGTTTGTTGATGTCACAACACAGGGAGGAGTGGATGACCAGAGGTTGTGATAACATGCAGAAGAACCTGGACAGTCTGGAGAAATGGCCTGACATGAACCTCATGGAGTTCAACAAGGGAAAATGTGAGGTCATACACAGGGGGAGGAATAAACCAAGGCAGTGTAGCAAGGCAGTGTAGCTGGAAAGCAGCTTGGAAGGAAAGGAACTGTGGGACCTGGTGGGCACAATGTGAAACACAAAGAAGCCTGATGGTGCCCTGGGCTGCTTTAGGAGTGTTGTTACAGATAAATTGTGTAACTTGCACAACAGAGTTGGACAACCCAAATAAACAGATCAATATAAAGAACTGTGTAAAAATAGATATAAAGCAATCCAAAACCAGCAGATGAAAGGATGCAGAGCTAACAGATAAAGCTTATCTGGGAGAAAGGAACACACAGAAGATTTCATTGGCCACAGAAGCATGGAATAATGGAATGTTTCATTAGGAGTAAATACAAAACTATCTTAAAGATGAATAAGAATTTTTTTCTCTTAAAAATTATTTAACTGTGTTTGGAGGTTTGTTTGTGGTTTTGTTGTTTTTTTGGTTTTTTGTTTTTTTAATTTACATTGATTTAAGAGATTTTGTTTTAATCGTTTATGTACAGAGACAAATCTTTTTCCGTTGGTGTGAAACTAGCAGCCTCCTAAAATTAAATTATTTCTTTTTATCTTTCTGACCCTGTCCGAAAATGTGCATAGTGGTATTGAGAGTGCTCTCTTGACAATCAATGTAATTTTTTTGAAAAGAACTCATGATAAAGTCTGATTTTTTTGTGTGCAGATGCTTATATATGCTGTCTCAAACTAAAAAGAGAAAAGATAGGCTAGAAAATGTAGAATCTCAATAAAAAAAGAGTTGTCTTTTCTATTTCCTTGTTCAGCTGGAGGAATAAAAGTGTACACTTATTCAATAATATTAGCAGAAAGTGGAGAAATCTTTCTTCCCAGATGTCTGTTTTCTTCAGCGAGTTTATTGAAGGAGGCATTTGTAAACTTCAAAAACCAGAAACCATCCAAGACCATTCAGATTTTCTGAATAGTGTGCATCTTGTTTGCTGTAAAGGAGAGAGAATTCCAAGAAAAATAAGTGAATTTATAGTTTCTTACAGAAATTTTTTTCTTTCACCTGAATTTCTTTCAAATAAGACAAGAGCACTTCCCAATACAGGTGGGATGGCATGCTTATTATATAATACAAGAATCTCTCTGGTTCTGATTCTCTTTCTCACATTTTAAGGCATTATGTGATGTCCCTAATGGAAAAATGTCTTGCCTCAGGATTGCAGGCTTTTTTTCTTCTTTGAGTATATCAGATTGAAGGAGAATATTATTTTTAATCAATCTTCAGATTTGACTTAATAAACATTTAAGCCTTGAGTAGAGTCTTTTTATCTGTCACAATAGGCAATCACCTTTTGTTTGTTACATGTTTCTGATTCTGATATGCTGAAATTCCAAGGACAGATTTTTAGTGTCACCCTGTACAAGCCCCAGCAAGAGTCTGACCACCTCATGAGCCAAAAAAAATGGAATACAAGACAAGAGAAAAAGAAATTGGTATTCACATCTGATATATTAGAAAACTGAAACAAAATCTACGAAAACTACTCATGATCATGCAGCAGTAAATGATTAATCAGAGTATTCATCCCTGAGTTTTCTCACCTCAAAATTTTGTCTCCTTAAGAGAATTCTTATTTTTTTCTTTACAGTTTTACTTACTGTATTTTTGAAATTTAACGAATTCACCGGAGAAAAACAAAACATTTTTTTAATGTTTTCCAAATACAAGGACGGTTGTATTTGAATCTCTTTCCTTTTGCTCCTAAGACAGGCACAGGCTGCTCTGCTCTCCTGATATGCAGATGACTACAGTCAGCGCCATACCCTAAATAAATTCTTTAGCTGTTTCAAGTTCAAAGTTCAAAGCTGTTTCCTTTCCTTCAAGCTACAGATTGTTTTCAACATAGAGTCAATATGTGAGAAATCAAAAATTGTATTTTAACCTCACTGAACAGACCAAGACTCAATTACACTTTATGAAGATGAGATGTGTGTCAATGTGTAATTTAAAATATGCTGTGAGACCTCCCGTGAGCTCAGAAATTATCTTCGAAGTCATGGCTTAAAAAAAAGTGTTTGCTTTCTTTATCTTCAGATGTTTCTTTCCATGCAATGAACATGATCAGACTTCAAACAATCTGAAGGAAAAAAGAGCTTTTGCCTCTATATATCCAAGGGAAAATATATTCTATCACTCTTGATTGTTTGACAGGAAAATAAACTCATACCAGTTTTCGCTTTCACTACCATTCTGTGAAGAAAATTCATGATGCAGCTATGGTGAATTTAAAGCTGTTCCTCTGCTTTCTATTTTGTTGTATTTCTGCTTAATACAATTATATTCCATTTTTTCTTGTGTACTTGCCTTTTAGTAAGTGTGGTTTTCTGTTCATGCTAGATATTCAGTTGTGTCCTTTTGATACTGTAAATTAAAATGCCACTGCAGACAGAAGTCTAAGACTGAATTGAGAGTAAGCAAATCTTGAATTTTATTAACAGAGAATATTCATCTGTACATTTGAGAAAATGTAACTGTGTATGTAAACTTCACAGAATTTGAACAAATTTTGTTTTGGGAAGCAATCCAAAGTTCTGATCATAGCAGTGCCTCATTTTGTTATTAAGGACTTAAGGTACATAAAAATTGATGGTGATTATCTATACATGGGTGAGTGCGATTCTATTTAAAATAGCAAAATATGTTTTCTTTCTTTTCCATCTCATTAAGTGGAGAATTTTTTTTTCTTAATGAATTGAGATCAGTAGTTGAGTTGTACTGCGTGTCTGAGAACATTTTCCATTTACAATGAGTTGGAACCAAAATCTCTAGGAACCGTTTGGGGTTTTGTGCATTGAAAGGTTAATTGGTAAGACACAGCTATGATCTGTTTCAGCCAGAGATTTAGATAACTAATTTAGTATGGCTTCCTTGTAAATTAGATGTAATCTTTTAGTAAGTGAAGGGTCACTTTTTCCAATTGAATTCTAATGTGGTCTCTAAATGCTGTTTTTCAGATTATATATATAAGTACTAGTGCAAATGACCTTAAGATTGTTCTAGTAAATTTTGTCATCACTACAGACACCTGAACACTGCTGCCTATTCCCACATTATGCTCCCAGTTTTTCACTTCCAGGGGATGTTTGGATAGACCATGACAAATTGTTTTTGATAGTATGGACTTTAGTTAACTTCTTTTAAGAAAAGTATTTGAGTGACCATGGGATTTAGCATATTTCATTCAGGTCTTGAAGTCACATTAAATGATGAACAAAGCAAAATATAGATGCATTTAAATCCATAGGTTACATTTTAAGTTCAATATTTAAAATTAATGTGTAAACAGTAAATTCTACTAAGCACTAAAAATATAAGAAAATATTTGTTTAGCAGGTAAAACATTTTAACAGTCATGTTTAATTTATATTTTCATAGGCTAACAGAATCATTTAGATTGGAGAAGATCTTTAAAATCATCAAGTCCTACCATTAACCCAGGAGTGTAAAATGCACCTGTAAACCATGTCTCTGAGTATCATATCTACACATCTCTTAAATATCTCCAGGCACAGTGACTCAACTGTTCATTTGCATTTGCTCCCTTCACTCTTCAAGACCTTTCTCCTTTGCACATCTCTGAATATAAATTTGAGTCCATGTATGAGAACAAAACAGAAAAATCAATGCTGCTTCCCTCTCCACAGTAGTGGCAGAGACAGAATTCAGGCTATAATTTGTTCTTCTTTCACTGAACAACTGCACTGCCCTTTAGTCGAGGAAGATTTTGATGCTACACTGGCTCCAAATAATTCAGATCGTATATATATATATACAATATAAAGAGAAATAATTATATCAAAAATTGGAAGAAAGCAAGGCTATGTTCTTGACAAGAAAAGATCTGAGTTCTAAAAATTTAGCTGAAAAAAACATCCCAGTAGTGTAGCACTTTTCTAACTAATTTCAGTGGATAAATAGGTACATAAGGCTCTATAACCTTAAACTCATTACATTAAAAATAATATTTTTAATACTTTCAAGGTCTAATTTCTACTTGAAATATTTTTATTTATCCACTTGACTCCCACACAGTTTTTTTCTCTTGAACTGCTCTATACATAGTTTTCAAGAACCTCTTATATTCACACATCTGCTTCAGTGATATAGTTGCATTTATATACACAAACATTTTGGCCCTGATCTCATATAGTTAAACTTAATTGGTGTAGTGGTAGAGTTATTTTCCCTATTTTATGAGTATTTCTATGGATCTTTACAGAAGCATACATAAGGAAGAAATATTAAGAATGCCTTTTCAGAAGTGAATACAAAGATTAGACATGGTAAAACAAGAGTATTTCTTTGTCTTATTTGTTTTTCTTAGTGATGAGAAATCTGCTAAATGTTTAACGATACATTAATAGTTCCCAGTAAAAATTCTGAATGCAATATTCCTTTTCAGTCAAGAAATAGAATTAATGTCAGTTTCTCCATTTCAGAGGCTTCCATGCCCATTCAGATGTTAATGCCTTATAAATTTGATATTTATCAAATGATAGGTGGAATTTCCCCTATTAAATGCATGTCCTGAATTATAAAATCTAAATAAGATTTTATGAATAGAAATAAAATTTCTATGTATAACAGGAATATTTTATTATTTAAAAATTCTATTTAATATTTATTTATAATTTCTATTTCATAAAATTTTCTAAAAGAAGAGGAAAATTTAAAAAATACATTATAGGTTATTTAGTGCAAAAAAATCTGGTGAAAGGGATGGAAGGAACGCCTTACAAGAAAGGAACTGCTGGCGACATTGGACTTAATCAGTTTGGAGAAAAGGCTGACTGGCTTCTTTTCCAGCTAAGAAAATAAGAACAAAATGTATATATAGTCAACCATTGTATATTTCACATCTTTAGCTTAAAATCCTCTTCAGATCTGTGAGGTTACTGTTTTGAACATAGGCTAATTCAGGAGATTATCCTGTAAATGCATTTAGACTGAGAAAGTGCCCCAGCTATCTCTACCTGTCATTGTCTTGGTTAGCATATGTCATTGCTCAACAGGCATTTGAAGGGAATTTCATTCTTTTTTATTATTTCGTTGTCTCTTTTATGACATCAGACTGTTTTAAGATGTTTGCCTTTTTTTTGGTTAGTTTTGTTTTGTTGTGTAGACATCTAAGTGATGCCAACGCCGCCATACGAACTCTGTTCTGTGTTGGTGCTTAAGCTCTTCTTTTTCCTTCTCCAGGTGGTCATAAACCAAGAGTTTGGCAGCAAAATTACTTAGCTTCCTGCCTCCAGAAAGTACATTTTGTTTTGGTTTTAGTTGTACCTTAAATTGTTTGAGAACAAGTAATTGATTGCTGATTTTAGATTACAGGTAAGGAAAGGCTGAAGGCTTAAAATATAAGCTGAAGACTTAGTCATTGTCTCTGTTGTGTCCAAGTTTGCTTTTTTCTGTAGGTAATGATATCAAGTTTGCTTTTTTCTGTAGGTAAAGATATGCCAAGATATTTATGAGTTTTGATCTCTTTAGGAGCACCAAGAGAAAATGGAGTTTTTAAAGCTGACTTTTTTAGTTTTTGTTAGCTTGTGGATATCCTTTTCATCTGTGTATTGCAACACAAACAAATAGTAGCTAATAATTCTCATTCACAGTGCTTAAAAAAACTGAGATTTAATGAAAGGGTAGATGACACTAATAGCTAGTAAGGCCAGCAAGATCTCACAAAATCAAGATAATAAAAAAAGTTAACTGTACTCCCATAGTCTGATTAACATTGTTACCTTCTGACCTTCCAGCTGTTTTGTTGTTTGAAGTGGTGGGGGTTTTTTGCTTTGTAGACATAAATTCATTACGAATTTAATCAGTCTGTTTTTACTCATAGTATTTTTCTAACTTAGAAGCCAGAAATTGACATTTCACATGATTCAAGACATTGGAGAACTTGTAAAGGAAAGTATTTTCATTCTTCTTTTTACTGAAACCTGTAAATGATGATTTACAAGAACATAGTCAGTACCACAATGACACTTGAAATGATGTGTCTGTATTTCATAACACAACTAACTCAGTTCTGTATATATATATATTTTTAATCATTGTACTTAATGTGTATATTTGGTAGAAATTTCCCTTAGGGGAGCTAGGGCTCTAGATATCACTAAAATTCAAGTTCTATGAATGTTAGAGTACAAATTGATCAGTGATTCCTTATTTTAATCTTGCACGAAATTGTGCACTACTGCAATAAAGTGACTGGACTGAAAACTGTCAGTTTGCAAGGGCAAAACCTTTCTGACAGTAAATATGGATCTTCAAATGTCATGAGGGACTAGATTAAATCCATGGGCTTCTTTCAATCTAATATAATTAAGAATAATTACTTTATACTTTTCTTTAAATGTTTGGCTAATACAGATGCATGTGGTACTGAAGTTGTATCCCTGAAAGCACAGCAGAGTAGAAAAAAAATCAGCTTTCAAAGTTTTGAACAAATACACTGTTGTGATTTGACACTGGCCAAACACCAGACACTCACAAAAGCTACTCACTCACCCTCCCCTGCCACAGCAGGACCGAGGAGAAAAAAAAATAATTAATAAAGGGCTGATGAATTGAGATAAGGACTGGGAGAAAACACTTCAGTGGCAAAACTGGCTCAAATTAAAGGTACAAAGTGAATTTATTACTAACACAATCAGAGGAGGATAATGAGAAGTAAAATAAGCCTTTAAAAAAATGTTTTATCCCTAGCCTCACTCTCCTTCCCACTTACTGTGCAGGGGAGACAGAGCATGGGGAATTTGGTCAGTTCATCACCTGAAGTTCTTTTCTGCTGCTCTAGAAGGGAGGAGTCATTCTCCTGTGAGACTGTGGGGTCCCTCCCACAGGAGGCAGTTCTTCGCTGCCAC
>WBND01000051.1:1220224-1321788 GCA_013398595.1 Tychaedon coryphoeus | reverse complement strand
CCCACAAACTAAAAGAACTAAAAGGCATTTTTCTCAAGTCTCAGCAAACACCATAAAACATATCAGATGAAAATACTCCAACTACTGTAGCAATACAAAGATATAAGAATTTCTCGGAAACTAGAAACTACTTTTAAATGTGTGCTTTTGTTCAATGAAGCAACTCTTTTGAATCCTTTTAGTATTTAAAAAATAAAAGGAAAAATGTAAGTGTGAAGATATCAGCTTTGATGCAACTTTTCACCTAAATATTGATTAAAAGCAATATTCAAGAAATAGTCTTCCTTCAAGCAAGTTATTTTTACCATTGTCACTCCATTATCTTGTTTTCAATGTACCATGAAAATGTTCTAGCACTCAGAAATAGACTTTGGATGAAGAGACATCAGTTAATCTTGAAACTTGCAAGTCTCAAAAACTGCTAACAAAGGAGAAATAAGAGAAATTGTATGCGACTATTATATTGCCGTTGAAAAAGTAATACAAAACCCTCAAGTCATGGGCCATTCTGACATAAAAATAGTTATAAATCAAGATTTTCTTTAATGGTAGCAGTGTGTTTATTTTAATTTTGCAAACTAGAAGTGCATAGCTCCCTCGCTCTTAGAGAATCTCGAATGATAGTGTAATATATACCATTTCTTTGATATTTTTGTGAATGCTGGATGCTTTGTTTTATCTTCTGTATCATGTATTGACTATCATGATTTCAAATGGATGTATGTGTGACTATAAATCTTGCTCTCGAGAAATACTGAAGTAAAAGACTTTGAAGCAGCTATTGACGAAAATTAGTTTCCTAACTTCTTACTGCCTAACTACTTTGCTGTCTTGTGGTACAAATGAAACTCTGATTAAGCCTTTTTAGTTGTTTCTCATTTCTGTCTTGGCTTTGTGTAGTTTTTGTTACTTTCATTAAATACTTTCTTCATGAGTTTCTTCTTCCACATATACCACAATCAACTTCCAAAGCTGTGTTCACTTACATTTGTTATATATGCATTCCCTTCAAGCAAGTTGCCTTCCATGTTTTTATTTAACATAACTTGTTTGTGTTGGTACAGATAAAATATTTTGAAGAAAGAATTAACTCACAGGATGATTAGGATTATATTTTAAAGTGAAACTGATAAGTTCAATACAAATGAAGCTAAAAATGCAAATGGATATTTTTTATTAATTTCTGTTGTTTTAATTTAACAATAAAGCTGTCACAGAATCACAGACTGGTTTCTTAATGAGCAAAAAAATATTTTGTAATAAATACATCAAAAAAGTCCTTAAAATTGGTAAAAATGTTCTAAGAAATTTAAAACATTCTACAATGATAATGACTTCAGTAGTTTGATTTCTCTTGATAGCATCTGCTGCTTCTTCACTGTTTATATACTCCATGTGCATTTCTAAAAATGTGTGATGAGTATTAAGAGGCACCTAGGGGCTGTTCTTCCTGAATTTTACAGGGTTATTGAAATAAAGTAAAAACACAACAACTTTACTTGCTATTTGGATTTTTAAAATTCCCTTCAGTAAATCAAAAATTATAATGGTGTGCAGGAGTGGGAAGTATGACAATTAAATAGCTACTCTTGTTATGTTTTGCAGAGAATCTTAAAGGGTTGGAAGGGACCTTAAAGATCATCAAGTCCCAACAACTCCCACTACACCAGGCTGCTCAAGGTCTTCTCCCAACACTGCCAGTGTTGCAGCATCCACAACCTCCCTGGGCAGCCTGTTCCAGTGCCTCACCACTCACAGTAAATAATTTCTTCCTAATAGCTAATATAAATTTCACCTCTTTCAGTTTGTACCCATTACCCCTTATCCCAACACTACAGTTCCGGACAAAGAGTTGCCCTCCAGCTTCATTGTACGGAAAGATACTGGAATGTTGCTGTGAGGTTTCCACATAATCTGTTCTTCAGGCTGAATAGCCTCAACTTTCTCACCCTGGCTTTTTAGGGGAGGTTCTCCATTCCTATTATCAAATTGATGGCCTTCCTCTAGACTTCATCTAACAGTTGCATGTCCTTCATAATGTGGGGACACCAGAACTGTACACAGTTCTACAGGTGGAGTCCCACAAGAGCAGAGGAGGGGGTGAGAATCACCTCCTTCAATCTACTGGAAACACTCCTTTTAATGCAGCCCAGAATTCCATTGACTTTCTAGGCTATAAGCACAAATCTGAGTGCCATGTTTTTTCAAAAATTATGGATAATGACTTAGCAGCTTTGTCTGCCTGCTCCCTCAGGACCTGCAAATTAATTTCATTGGCTCCCATGGACTTGTGAACATTGACATTCCTTGGTCTTGAACCTGACCCTCTCCTACAGTGGGCTTAGGGTTTTAATTCTCCCAGTCTCTGCATTTACATGCTTGGCATGGGTGGTGTGGCAAGAGCACTTGAAGATACATAGAGAACATATCTTCATGATTTTGTTCTTTCTCTGGAATCTAAATGAGTACATTTTTTTTAGACTTTTAAAAGTTTGTGGTAAGCGATGTCGACACATTTTATTTTAGGAATTTGTGAAATCATAGTTACATACACATCTGTTGAAAATCTGGTAAGGATTGCCTGATAGGAATATTTTTATATAGTGGCCTATTTATGAGCTTCCTTGCTGATTACATTTTAAAAGAATGTCTCCCTGCACAGATGACATTCAGTTTTCTAATTTGCTTTTTAAAAGGTAATCCTTTTTAGAGATTTATTTGCTTAAGATAATGAGGTAGGATTACAGTGGAATTAACTGCAATGCTATTAAGTGTTGGTTTGCTTTTTGGTTTTTTTTTTTCCATGGGTCTAGCCTTATGCTTTCAGTTTGAAAGTAAGCTGAGATTTATTTTTCCTAGGCTACAAAACAAATTCAAGACCAGAAGACAAAAAGGCAGCTGAGGTAGTATTTCTCCTGAAGCATTAAGAAACCGGTGTCTTTGAGGTATGTTTGTTTTGGAAATGTTATTAATTATTTATTAATCTTGACGCTATGCATGAGAGTAATGGTGAGTGCTTTTGAACATTAGTGACTATTTTTACATCCTCAGATGTAGTTCATTTGAAAGGAAACTCAAATTTATTTTTTTTTAAATATATAAGTATTGGGAATTAGTTGTAAATCTGCTTCTGTTTTATGCGACACTGTCTTTCTGTCTATAAAATTAGATATACCCACCTGCACAGGTAAAAATCTAGAAGCGTTCTGCCTTCTCTCTGACTTAACGGTTGCTACTTTCTTTATGTGCTGAGAAAAATTTCCAAATATAAATGTTCAGGAAAAGGCTGTAAAACATTTTATAAGAAATGCATATTACTACGTTTTAAATAACTACAATAAGCATTTATGTCAGTGAGATATTAAAGAGCATGTATAGAAATAAATTAATAATGATTCCATAAGGGAGACAATAGAAAGTCATCTGGAAGTAGACAGATTTATGGGAGATAAACTAAAGAAATGCATCACTGCCTCTTCACAAGTTTAAAAAAAGAGTATATTTAACACTGTTTTTCAGTTACAAAATGTTTAAACTCAGTAAACTGGATTCCATTTTTGTAAATGTACCATCAAGTCTTGTGGGGAACTCAGGAAATGGAGCTGATGTTAATTTCATTTTAAGTCTAGTTATCACTTACCATGTTCAGGAGATTAAACAAGGCAGATTATGGTCTTCATACATTCAAAAATATTGGGGCCTGGAAAGCATTTTTTTTATTACTTTTGGGAAATATTCTTTTGTAGTTTAACTTTCCTGGAAAGCCTTCCGTCCTTGGTTCTCAGTTTCATTCAATATCTTGAGTTTCAAAGGATTTTTTTATTCTCTTAGAGCAGGTATTTTCTCATAACAGTAAAACTGCAATTCCTTTGTCCAAAAATAATTTTCTACTAAAAAACAACCAAAAAACACAAACGCAAACTCAGTTTCCTCCTCCCTCAAAGACTATATTTATTTCAGCTCTCAAAAAAACCATGCCTGCTCAAGACTGTTGACCTCTAGGATTCATTTATGTTTCTTTGCTTTTGATATTTAGATGTTCGATAACAGGTTTGAAGCCTTTGGAATTGAGAAGTTGAGTTCTGTACACTATCTGTATAATATCATTCACAGTGAATAGATTCAGATTTTTTGCCTCATAGCATTTGTAACCACAAATACCTCTTTTTTATTGTCAGGTTTTTTTTCCCCTGGAGAAGCAATATTTGAATTAGTGAAATATACAACAAGAGGGAAATCAGCAAATATTCACATATTTTACCCTATTATTCTTTTATCTGTCAGCATACCTAAATTTTGTATTAGAGAAAGGAATTTAAAACTGTTGTTGAAAATTTGATGAGACCTTACACATGCGCCAGTGACATCTGGCAAAAATGTTTTTTGATAAATGAAAAATCTCCTTGGCCTTTTTCCTGACTCCCATTGAGATACATACTTGTTCCTCAGGGCACAATTTGTCTGGCAGATTGTATTTGATTTGTAGTCTAAGGATAGAAGCTCATCATATCCATGTTAAATACATGTAGCTTTCAGAAGCAGGGTAAGGCAATATTTTTATATTGAGTCATGAGGAAAAATGTGTAAAAAAGATAGATCTCCCTTCACTGGGTCTTGCTGAAACAAGACACGAAGCAACATATTTAATAATTTTTAATCGGTATGCTTAACTTCAGATATATTTGTTATTTTGATGTATTTTGGTCTAGCATGATCCCTCTGTGCTC
Organism: Tychaedon coryphoeus; assembly: GCA_013398595.1. NCBI lineage: Eukaryota > Metazoa > Chordata > Aves > Passeriformes > Muscicapidae > Tychaedon > Tychaedon coryphoeus. The sequence continues at coordinate 1,317,061 of WBND01000051.1, read as the reverse complement.
CCATGCATACAGCATTTGTTTTAATATTTTTTTAATGCCTTTATAGAATCTTCACTTTCTCTCAGTTATGAAGAAATAATTGTAAAACAGCTAACAAAAATAGTATAGTATGAGGGAAAACAAAAGAAGCAAAGCATGTCTGCCCTTTCTCATTCCATCTGCCAGATTATTTAATCTTACTCAGTTTAATATTTCTGTCATTCTAGACTATTGTGTGATGGACAGGTTGCCATCTGATTTCAAATGGATCTTGAGTGGATTATTTAATCTGCAGTTTAACATTTCTGACCCTTTATAGAATGGTAAACATAGTCCTTGGTGGCAGAGAAGACTGACTTTCCCACATGAGAGCCTTTCTGTTGTATAATAATCAGAATAAGGGAGATGTAGTTTTTGTAGAAAACATTTGGAGAACATACGTACATATACATATACATACATATACACATATACACATACACACACATATATATACATACACATATACATACATATACATATACACATATACACATACACACACACACACACACACACACACACACACATATATATATATATATATATACACATCATGTTAAAGACATGAGTTTATGGTTACCTGAAGCTGTACTTCAAAACCTCTTCCTGGTGATACAGACCTTCTTGAGCACGCAGTGCAAGGAACTACTAACAGAGTTCATGCTGGTGCTTTTTGAAGAGTCTGCTTTATTGATTTGATAAACCTTAATGAACTAAGTAAATAGAAACCTGCGAATGCCACAGAGGCTCTCTACCTAACGAATGATATTTCTGTTTGTAGCTTATATATACACATATAAATATGTATATGTGTATATATGTTAGGTTGCTCCATGCCTAACAGTCCAACTTAGGTTTGTCTTCTCCAAACCCAGATATCTAATTTTACTTCTCTGATTTAGAATAAAGTTACCTGATCTTCCCATGCCCTTATGCATACTTTGACTTTTTGTATGGTAATAAACACATGTACAATTTTGCTAAAGTACCAAATGCATACTGTATTATTTTGATATATTTACCTTTCAAAATTACTACATGAATATAGTTTATACATGGAGCAGCCTGTATTTTCATGTCTATGTAAAAGCCTGACTTGATACATGCAAATGAAAGTTTCAGAGCTACCTTGTGACAGATATTTATGATGGGGTTAAAGAACTCAGCATTCTTACAAGTGCTGCTATATGTTGGTCATACTTTCCAAGATGAAAAACACGAAATTAATTGCCTAGACTAATGTACTTTGAGTCAACCTTGGATTTTAGCCTAGTGCAAGACTAATTGGTATATCACTTCCCTGAAAATTCAGAAAAAATGCAGAATGTTTTGAGTGTTTTTTGAAATGGAGCTTAAAAATATTTTAAAGCAGGAAATTGACTGAAGTATACAAAACCCTACCAACTTAAATGTTGAATATATGAGCTTTCAAGGTTTTCCACTCTGAAAGTAATTTAAAAACTGAAATTATGATGCAAAAAATTTCTGTTGCTCTTTAAAATAATTTCTGGCTTCAAAATCAGTATAAAATGATGCATATTATTTTTAAGTTTAAGAGGAATTAATTTCATTTGAGATAATAATGTAAAAGGCAGAGGAATTAATCAAATATTTGTTCACACTGTAAGTCTTGAGAAAAGAAAAAATATTTTGAGATTATTTCAGCTTGCTTATGTGTGTCAGAAAATATTATTAATTTGATTGTGTAGCAACCACAACATGCAAGTGTTCTTGTGAAATCATGAAAATAGTAGATATTCAACCATCTCATCCAAATATATTAGAAGGATTTCAAGGCAAATTTCTGAACACTAGATCAAAACTTAGTGAAAAGTCAGTCATTACTATGACTAGATCGAACTAGGCTCTGATTTATTTGGAACCTACATGCAGTTTTCTTTTGTGCAACCATTCTTGTTTAAAAGTACAAAACTTAGATATTTAGTGAAATCAGTCACAGCTTCAAGTAGCCTGTGTGCTCCCTTTTGGATTCATGAAGAAAATAATGGATTTCCTTAGTAAATTTAGTGGCAGGTACTTCCACTCTAGGACTAAAAGCAGCAGAAGTACAGGTGAGGGTTGCACGTGAAATGTAACAGCAAGAGGAATCAGGAAGGAGAGGAAGAATTAATTGTATTTATCAATTCAGTTGGTGGAAGTAGAATAAGAGTCCAACCTGAAATGGCCAGGATGTCAACCTGCCTGTGTAGCAGAGGTGTATCTTTATGCAGAAGTAGAGAGGCGCAACTTACCACACTGGGGCTGACGTAGCTGCCAAGGGCAGCCAGTGGTGATCCAGGGTCCCATCCTGACTTGGCAATAGGGCACTGCTTTGACTGGGCTCTGCTGCAGAAGCTGTACCCTTGGAGGCAGCTTGAGAGTGAAAGACAGGCTTGTTTCTCACCTGAAAATTGTGCACTGGGTGTGATCTGATCAGCAGGGGTCCGCTTGTAAACAGCAGGATGATTCTAATTGGCTACTTCTGGCACATGTTTATCTGCTGTCTGTGCTTTCACAGTCATTGGTTTAAAGAATTTATTTAAAATCTTTTTTTTTTAATAATTTATTTTAAATTTATTTAAACATCTAAAAAGACACAGACATTCCGACTTCTATTACCAGTTTTCCTTGACCTATATAACTCAAAGTGTTTATTGGTTTTCAGTTGCTCCAGGGAAATTTCAAGATGTGAAAAAATTACAGATTTTTTTTTTTCTTTCAGAACTCGTGGGAGCTGCTTAGCAAATGCCACTAACAGAACTTGAATTCTAGGATATACAAATCCACAAATGTCAGTTTTTACCCAGAATTTTACTATTACTGTGTCTCAGTTTTATGGGTTTGCTAGCAATATGAAGGTTTTTTTCCTAACAAATATTTACTTGTGGTTTTTGATGTTTGCTTCTTTACAGTTATGGTTGGGGATTTTTATGCTGCTTTCTTATGAAACAGCAAAATAGTGTAGTACAACTCTTTTCAAATATGGGTTTAAAAAAATGTCTCTTTCAATGGAAAGAATAGTTAGTCCTTCTGTTTCTTTCGGTGAAGTGAGTTTAATTCTAAAAGACATTCAAGTTCCCACAAAACAGTTTTTAAATTAAGCTGTAAGGTTGCCTGAAAGGGAATATGGACTAGCTTTATTTTTTCCTAATACTCTAAAATCACAGTGTCCATATTTGGCCCACACTCTGGGGATTTTTTTTCTATTTATTTTTAATGGATCAATTTTTGAATGCTGTGGCTGCTCAGTCCCTGCTCTTGAAATAATGTTCCAGCCATCTATAGATAGAACACAATTAATTTGAGGCAAAAGAGGGAAAACCGGAAAGGAAATATATACTATACAGAGAGTATCTCTCTGTGTTCTGTATTCTATGTCAGTTTTAATGGGTCTGTAATTAGGTCACAAGGCTGATTGATATCAGCACTTAGTTTCCTAGGTGACATCACCCTCTGCTTCATTACCTAATAGAGATTAAGATGTGGACACATAGAAAATTCTGCTTCCTGGACTGGGAAAAGTAACTAATTAAATAAGCTGTAGACTTGACACTTGTCTGAATTATTTACCAATATACCCACATAGATATATCTCCAAGTGGAGACTAACAGGAAGGAAGAACACAGAGCATATGAGAAAATAGACATGCTTGCAGTCCATGTGTCTGAAGGAGTCTAATTTAAAGAAACTATTTTAGAGCTAGTCTGTAACAGGACCCATTGTGAGAAAAATGATTCATTTAAAATGGTTCATTTAAAATTTTTACACAGAAAAACTAAGTCAAAATACTGACAAGATGCTTCGAGATTAAGCAAGAAGACAGCTATAAGACAGTTATAATGCATGGTCAAAGGGACAGAGATCTTGGCATGATCTAAACAGCATGTGATTTAAAGAGATCAACAGAAAGAAATAATTAGATGGGTGCCTAATATATCTATACATAGAAAGCTCAGAGATCCAGCAAAGGACACAGCTTAGAATGGTTCTTAATTTAAAAATATTTGCTTTGTTTTCAACTGAACTTACAAGGATGCCTCTGTGTAATAGTGTAAAACACAGCAAGAACCTTTCACTTATCCTTAAAAAATGTATTATGATTAAGGTTCTGTAAGTTGAAACTGAAAGAGATTGATGCAATCATTAGTGCTTTTTATTATTGTGTTACTAAGCAGCGTCTTCCTTTTTTGACTTTCTTTTACTTTTTTGAGACAGTATTTACTCAACACTGATTTAAATTTATAGGATGAAATATTTAAAACATGACTTTTGAGATTTTAGCAATTTTTTTATTAAGAATGAAGAAGAAGCAAGGAAGTATATTTCTCTTAGTATTGTGTCTTAAGATATATTTGTGCTTAAGAGAGACTGCCTACTGATATAAAATTACCTTTATTCTTCAGACGACTATAAGGAATAAGGTTAGACAAGGCTGTAAGAACTCACACCTGATCGAATCAGCAAGCTGCAGCTTGAAAATAAACGCCTGGTTGTGAGAATAGAAGAAAAATTTTTATAATTTTTGGTAGATGATACTTATAAATGAGTTGAATCTCAGAAATTTCTATTACAATTGTAAGAATTTAGTTCACAAGTGGCATGTATAAAAATTTGCTTATGCTTTTGATATCTTGCAAGTGTCCTCAGACATACATCTGTAAGAAGTAAAAATGGACTGTTTTAAATATATATATATATATATATATATACTTTCAAATAAATTAAGAAACACTGTGTAAATAACATTTTGATGCATGTTTCATACATATATACCTCCTATTTGCCATTTGTAAATTCTGAGTGTCATAAAATATACTGACAAATTAACACCTGTGTTAGTTTTGAAGTTGTTTCTGTTGAGAGGTCTTAGTGTCATGTTTGATGTAGGAAATCGCAGGGATATCTTATGAAATTCTGCTACAGTATTGCTCCTGACAAAAAGACAATCAAATACACTGATTTAGAAGCACTAAGAATAGGCTTGATCCAAGTCTGAAAGCTCTAATCCAAAGTTATACAGGAGCTGTAATGAGCAGAATGAATGTCTTACTGGCACCTGATCTGACAGGGGAAGAAGCAGAAATTAGATATGAATATCTCAAAGTTTTAAAACAAATACCTGCATCCATTTGATTGTTGAGGCTAGAATCACAGAATAATTTTTTCCACGGTGCTTTCTTCTCGGCTCAAGTCTAAAATAACACTGAATTCTTTGTTTATCTGTGAGCCAGTAATAGATTTGAATGCATCAAACCTCATAGGTTGCCATTTTCATCAAGTAGAGAGAGAGAAAGAAGAAATTAATTTAAGTAAACACCCATGCTTCAAAACATAGTCTCTTCTAAAATTGCTTGTGTTTCTGTGCAATATATGTCTCTAGAAATCACTGTTATAATTTTAAAAAGAAAGTAGTGGATACTAACAACCCTTGACAGGTCATCTTACTAGTCATTAGCCAGAGGTTTTATCTCATTTGCTTCCAGAGTTAAAATTGTGAGCAGAAATTGAGTAGTGAGTGCGAACACAGCTGCTGCCCAGAATTTCCAGCCTTACAGTAGTTTGAATGGATAAGCTTGATACTTCATACAGTCTAATGAGATGAATATAAATATTTGGACATTTCTATTTTCTGCTTCTGTGAAGACATATTCACATGAAGAGATAGGTGTGTATGATCATTAGTTCTATTCCTGTGGCTTTCAGAAGTATGCAAGATCACTTTAACAAAAAACAACCAAAAAAACCCAATCAACCAATCAAAAAATATCTAAGAACAAAACCACCTTACCATCCCCAAACACAAAACAAAGCAAATGAAAAAGAAAAAAAAAAAGAAACTTCTATGCTTTTCCTCAATTTTTTAAAACATGTGGATGGGAGATTTCTCACTTTCACCTTCCTCCACCCCTGAAGCACTTGTGTCAGCTAAGAGAAAAATCATTGATCATTGACAACTACCAGTAAATACCTGCTGGTCTGCTCACACAAGCTTTTACTCTTCTATTTCAAACCTTTGATTTAGGACAACTTGCACCACACTTCAGAAATAAATTAGGCAGCCAGTTACTTTTAGGTTTGCTACAGTCTCGTACTGGTGTACCTTTGTCTGTACATGCTTTTAAACCCACTTTCTACAGCAGTGCCCCAAGTTTTTTTAAAGAGATCCCAATGTTTTTTCATCATTGCTGACTAATGTTTTTTCATCATTAGCTGGTATCAGTACTTGCTCTCCAAAGACCAAGTCCCATTACAGAGTTTTAGTCTCTCAGAAATCCCTGTTTGTTCTTGACTGTCTTTGAATGACAGAGCACTTTGCAATAGTTGTGACTACTTTTTCACATTGGTTTTTCCTTCTTTTATGTTTTTTTTTTCTTATAAGAGTTTACTTTGACATAATTATGTGGCCTCCTTAGGCTTCGCTTCTACTAAGTTTCTGTATTGGCTATACGTTAATCCATTTCTCCTTGATGCAATGAAGAATTTTATGCTGGAAAGATTACATGCAAAAATTTTCACTGAATATTTTAATAATTTTTCTAATTTAATTAAACCAGTAATCTGTTCATGAACAGTTTGCTTTACACTTTGTGTACATAGTTGCAGTGAGGAGCTTTTAATTTTCATTCATGTCAAACCTTTTCAGAATATATGGAGGATTTTAGTTCTTTGTGATTTAGATCCCAAAATTCCTCAAGGTGTCTGAATTAAGAAGTTGTGTGAATCCCTGAAATATGCCATATTCACATATGCCAGTGAAATTATTTCTGATACCTGTAAAATAGAAGACAACTGCTTAGATTTTAGCCCCTCTTCTTAGTCCCACTGAATTCAACTGGACCTAACGTTTCAATATAAGAAAATAAGTGGATGCACAGAAGTCACTCTTTTTGAAAGCAGCCCTATACATTATCCAAATTTGAAAAAGAAGCACATTATACATGAAGGGTTTAACAATTGATGGATATATATTATCCCCATTAAATAGATTTAGACTGAACATTGGCAGCTGATATGATCCTGTAGAGTAAATCTGAATTGCTAAGGTTCACAATACATAATTATTCTTGGGATATTTCCTAATGAGATGCAAAATTGTTTTTACTCTGAATGTTTGCAGTAAATTAAAAAAAAATTAATGAGACTTATCAATGGCCAAAGCAGATGTATTTTATTTATTGTCCAAGGTGATTTATATATCATCGTTCAATTGTCATTGTTCTGGGGGAAATGCTGAGTGACTATTTTTGGAGAGACTGACTAATCTTAATTATAAAAGATAATTAATGAGTGAGTCTATAAAGCAAAAAGTACAGATAATAACAACACATTACTAGAGGTTTTAAAAATAGACATACAGGATTGAATTGAGGAAACAGGTCACTGGTGCAGGTGAGGCTAGAATGTAAACATTTTCAAGCAAGCACCCACTCAATGCTGTATATGCACATGACTTTGCTGTTGAAACATACCTAAACTTCTTCTGTAATCCAGCTATCTTATGTTTTTAACAATATGTAATTGACAGCTGACTGAACATCGCAGTTAAAGCATGTGAAAGGAGAAAAACCCATCCATCCCAGAAATCTTTTGGGGATGTATTAATTATTGTTTCCAAGAAACATTGAAATAATTCTTTTAAAGTGACAATATAATATAGGTAAGTTTTCTTCCAGAGAGTAATGGTTGAGAAGAGAGGGTCATCTACATCTCCATTTGCTTTTGCTGTTTTGGATTTTTTTTCCTTAAGTTTAAGGACCTGTGGCTTGGCAGTATTCCAGAAACAACACAAAATCCTTCCTTAGTCCCATTTCCCCACCCTGAAAACTGCAGAATTTCATTTAGAAGGGAGCAGAATTTGAAGGAAACAAGTTGTCATATGTTTGTTTATATTAAATTTGAAATGTATGGAATGTTACGTATCTAAATAGCTTCTAATTGAGAAATAAAACCAATATCTTGAAACGAAAACTTTTTGTTAGTATTTGTATATTTCAGAAAAATTTTCTTTGTAAGATCATTTGGTTTAGAAATTGACTTTGAGTATGATGTTTCATTCAATGATATTTGACTTTTTCTTTGTGTAACAAGTCAGGAGTGTCTGGTTTGGTCTGCATTTTTTTTTTAACTGGAATGTCTATAAATTGCAATCAGAACATTATACAGAGTTCAATAAATACCTTAAAGAAGATAAAACAAATGAAATTAATTAAAACCCTTGTGTTCAGCAGCATTGCTTCATTCTGCCTTATTTGGCACACTTAGAATTTCCTAAATTCTATCTTTTGCTATGTTTTGCTATATACTGCTAAGGCAAGAAAAAGAGAAAATGCATGTGTACTAAGGACAGCCTCTGAAGGTTAAATCAGCTTAGTGAAATCACTTCTTCAAAATTCTGTGTTATTCTCTTGCTGGAGAGTTTTCTAATTAACATATAATGTCCAGGCTTCCATTTCATGGATCAAATTAAAATTATCCTTCCACAAGGTCTTCCTCAGGTGATCTGAAAACTCTCTGATGTGGTACTTTTCAATTGCCTGTATAATTTACATTTTGTTACATTACATGATCAATGATCTATGGAACAAGAAGTAACTTGGTCATAGTTTGCCAAATCTAACCAGTCTAACTGTGTTTCTTTTTTGATAGAGTGGCCCTATCAGTTCCAGAGAAAGAAGGTTTAAGCTTTAAACACTTATTATTAATCTTTGACATCTATGGTTTTCAAGTGGTATTAAGGTTAAATGAGAATTCATTTATCCTCTATTTCATTTAGTATGTGCTCTCATATTAAATGCAGATCAATGTAATTTGGTGATAGAAAGAGGAATTCATTAAGATTCCTGAGTAGGAAAAAGTGTCAACAGAACTGCAAAGGTTATAGAAATTGAGGCTCTGCTTAAGGTAAATCAAGCACAAAAATTACCACATTCCTGTAACATCAATGTTAAAGGAATGTTCCACTTTCTTAAACTGTAACTGACAAGAAAATTCAAAATTCATTTTCATCATCTGTGTACACCAATCGCAGAAGACAACATGCATTTAATGAATCAATAGAGTTAATATAGCTTTCATGTATTTTGTAATGTATTTTCTTTTATTGGGTATAACAGTTAATATGATTGTGAACACTTATGGAACTGCCATGGACTTTATTTCAAATTTTATTTTTAGAAGGAAAATTCTTAATGTGAACTAAATTAAAAGATAATTGCTTAGCATCTCAGGAAAAACTGGTAGCCTTTTATAACTTCTAGTACCAAATTTTACATTTCATCTAGACTGTCACTTTCAGAAAGTTTTAGAAATCAAAGGGCCAGCAAGCTTTACCCTCAACTGCAGTAGAGCTGAAATTGAACAGAAATTTTAGAAATTGAGTAATATAATATTATAACAAACAAAACATGAAAGGTCTATTTTCTAACATAAAGTTTAAAAATATTTTGGTTTTGGTTTAAACGTTTACTTAGATACATCTGCATGAGAGAAACATGTTTTTCACTTAAGCCTTGAAAGTGTTTTCTTACTATTCCCAAAACATTTTTTCTCATTATGGTATTCAAACCTGTTTTGACAAAGAATTAATTCTTAAAATTACTGATGTTTCTCCTGTAAGCGAAAAAGTATCTTGAAAATTTGTAATAGAGTTCCTCTTGGACTGGTATTAACTTTCTTAGTTCAATAATGTCAGTCTAAATCTAGGATACTTTTTTACCCTCTTCTTACATCTGAATTATCTATCCACTAAGCTACCATTTTTTTTTCTTTTTTCTTTTTTCTTTTTTCTTTTTTCTTTTTTCTTTTTTCTTTTTTCTTTTTTCTTTTTTCTTTTTTCTTTTTTCTTTTTTCTTTAACATCGGTTAAAAATAAAACAAAAACAAAATAAAAATCCAATGCCACTGAGTTAAAATTTCATTCCTGCACTTGATTTTCCAAATATCTGCCAGAAAATAGAAAATACTCCAAATCAACAAGATATTTTCCTTCACGACATTTCAAACTCTTCTGTGTTGTTTGGTCTGTAAGGCACCTTCCAGTTTGGATATGTGATTCTCATTAGCATGGTCTTTATACTTGTTTTTTTCAGATCAGTAATGAAGAATTTAATTAGAACATGACCTAGCACTCCTCTCAGCAGCATTCAACAGACACATCCTTTTGACATGATACATTGCTGTTTTTCACAATTTCAATATTAGCCAGTCTTCAAAGCAGTGGTGAGCAGAGGTGTCATATCCTCAGCTATCCCTCATTAGGGATAAGTTATTGAATCCTAAAAATAATGAAAATTAAAAAGATCTTCAGGAAGAAAGTTCTGCCTTTCTTTGAGCCATAGCCTTCTTCATAAACCTTCTTAATAACTCAGATTCAAAACAATGATTGATTTTTTGTATTAAGGAGAAAAGAAAGATTAAAGGCAAATATTAACTGACAAGCACTTGTCATATTATGCAAAGAATTATGTCATCAAGGCCTAAATTTACAGCTCTTCAATCTGAAGAATACTATGTGGTAACAGTGTTGGAAATTTTGTATACAAGTGCTAAAATATTGTTTCACTACATTGACCATGTCCTTTAGTAAAGTAACTACACTGGCTAAAGGTAACCTACTGCTTCAGGAGTTGTTATTATGCAAGGAATTCCTTTACTACGTTTTTTTGGTTTTTTTTTTTTTTACATTTGCTGTTGCCCAAATCTCTTGAGTCGTTATAAAACATAGAAAGGATAAGGATGAGAAAAAACTGTAGTAGAAAGTGTAGAGCCATGTTAACTAAGGTTTTTCAGGGGCTATGTCTACTCAGGTTCTGAATATCTCCAAGGATATTGATATTTTCAGAATCTGTAACAGTGTTTAATAACCTCCATAGTGAATTTTTTTGCTATTTCTTAGGTTTAAATATATTTTATTGTAATTTAATTTGTGCCCATTATCTACTGGCCTGTCACTGGGCATCACAGAGATGAGCCAGGCTCTGTCTTCTTCACTGCCCTCTTCACCAATATTTAAATTCATTGAGCACTTGGGACTCCATTCAGATACTGATGTGTCTTGTTCAGGGCACCCTTGATTGTCAACATCCACAAAGGGGAGGGAGATACCAAAAAAAAAAAAAAAAGTTCAGTGTGTGATTGTGCCCCTGATGGAACAGCTGCTATAGGACATGTTGCATAGCTCAAATGGTGATAATGCCTGTGTTTGAAGAATTTACCTAATCCTGAAATACTGGTATGAAAGATTCCATTAGTCAGAAACTAGTACATAAAATTGATCAGTGTGTTTATACTCTGATTATTATACCTAAAGATATATTTACACTAAAGCATGAGTTATGTCAGAACATGTCTGAGGAATTTATTTTTTAATCTTCTGGAGAAGCCATCTTCATCACATGGAGTGGTGGATTTTGTATTCTGTTACATGCTGGGAGACTTCAGAGAATTGCAAAATTGACTTTCAGTGATCCTAATGAATGAGTGGACCTGTTTCACCATGTCTCATTAAAGCTGTACTTACTATGTGTTTCCAGTGACAGCAGTCCCTTGTCTTAAGCATAAATTATATAAATAAGGTTGATTTTAGGCATTTGTATTTGGATAACAGACTGTTAACAGGCATTAACTTCAATAAAAGACCATAACATGCACCAGGACTCCTGGAATGTTAAATTGTCACTAACTACTGAGGCACACTGCAGAAATAGGAGATACAAAGCTAAATATCAAGAAATGCTTCTCCCAAACAGGTGTTGCTATATTGTGTGAGATAGTTGAAGCCCTTTTACTTGATAGTTGAAGCCCTTTTACTTGTGAAGTAGAACAATTGGACAGATAATTTGTTTTATGGCACATTTGAAGCTCTTCAATATGTTTTCACAACTTGAATTTTATGGTATATTAAAAGCCTATATTATTAAAATTGTCCACTAAAATACACACACAAAAAAGTCCTATGTGAAGATGATAAAGTGAGAAGAGCAAGACATTGGAACCTTTGCAAAAATGTGAATGATAACACTGCATAAATCCCATTTTAGAGGTGCACTTGAACATCAGCTAGAGTTCTAATATGCTTTCTTTTAGTGAATAAAATTGTATAATATGAGAGTAGTTTAAATATGTCACTGTGAAAAATATCTAGCTCTTTAAATCTTTTTGTTACAGTCTGTATTTAGGAGCTTCTAGTCTCTTTAATTCTAATATAAAAGTTGAATCACTTTATTCCCCCCCCTTAACACCTTGCTTAAGTTTTTGTGATTCACATTTCTGGCTTTCCATTAAAAAAATACCTTTTGAGAAGATACTCTTCTAGTACCGTTCTTCAGGAAATGTGCTGTGATGAGTGATGGGGATAGAATTAAGTTTGGATTCTCCACTTGTAGAGAAACAAATTTAATGAGATTATATTATTTCATAATAAGGTGGACCAGTATCATAGTTGCACAAGACAAAGATTAGGCAGTAAGAGTAGAAATTCTTTGGGTTTAGTTCAATTATATTTATTTGAGACAAAAAAAAACAAAAAACGTTGTGTTCACTAGTGTATTTAGAAATACTGTGGTTTCTCCCTCTTCATCCTGTTTCTAAAATATGTAGGTCATTATCTTAATTATAAGGTCTAAACAGCAATTTCCTTATGAAATACAAAGTTAATGATAGAAACTATAATATGCTGTTTCTATATACATTCAGTGACATAACTCACCAGTCTGGGTTGAAGATATTTCACTGAAGATATTTCAGTGCTAGTCTTAGTGTTTATGTTTTCTATTTCCTCCACCATGAATATTTGAAATATTTAATTTCCTAGAGTTTTATTTCTTTTTTTTCCCAGATGTTCTTCCAATAATCAGCGTATTTGTTCTAACTGTATGTGTGTTTGTTCTGAGAACTAATTTGATCTCAAGTATTTCACTTATGTGTGTAGCACAGTTCTATCTTTGCACATGATATGTAGTGAACAGTAGATGAGAAGATTGGAAATATTGGCTCAGTTATGATTATCATCTGCAGTGTCTAAACTTTTTTGCATCTCATTAGAATTACCTTAAAATGCCAGCTCCAATGCACCATAACAGTGGCTGATAATTGTGTTATCAAAACACAGATAAAAAAAGAAAATGAAGTTCACATACGTATTCTTCAGCATTTTGAAAGATATTTATGTGGAAAACTGGCTAATGGAAATAAGAGGAGTTTGACATTATCTTAAACTCAGTGATGTCTTCTTCACCAAACGTAGTGAATTATTTGAAGTGAGTGTTCTTTAGGAGGGCTGTGAAGGCCCAGTCACGTCCCTGCACTAGCAAAGCACTGCAAGTGCTACCAATCTTTCCCTCTTGCATGCTAGATGTCACAGTGACTGATAATTCTTCAAGCATGTCTTCCCAGTATTCATTTGTCATGTTCACTTGGCTTTCACACACTTAATCTTCATTGATAAGTAACACAGCGAGGACATATAGCTTGTTCCATATGTTATTTTGATTAAAAAGTTCATACTGGTTTATACTGGAGTTATGACAAAAACTTGGTCATTATTCCTCAGGGAAAATATTATATGAAAAAGCAGCAAATTTGAAGGCCGAACTTTCATTCAACCTAGAATATCTCTGTTGGGTTTCTAAGAATTTTTCTTTGTTTTGTTTGGAATGTTTGCTTGTTTGTTTGCTTGTTTGTTTGTTTGTTTTGGGTATCTCTCTAGGTGAATTATTACTGTCTGTACAACTTTTCCCAACTCAAGCACAGTCCTTGTTTCACTGTCATTATAGCGATGATTATTGGGAACCATTTCTGGGAACAGAACTATGTTATACTAGTCCCTCTCTGCTCTGTTCTGCACTGGGGTAGCCTCACCAATGTGAGTTTTGTGGGTAGTTTTGGGTGCCAAAATACAAAACTGACATTAAGCTGTTAAGGAGCTTCCAAAGGAGCGCAATGAGATGGTGAAGAGCTTGGAGGGGATGATGTACAAGGAGTGGCTGAGGCCACTTGTTCTGTTCAGCCTGGAGGATATTGAGGGGAGACCTCACTGTGACCTTCAGCAGCCTTACAAGGGGAAGTGGAGGGGCTGGAACTGATCTTTTCACTCTTGTGGCCAGTGATGGGACTCAAGGAAACAGCATTAAACTTGAGTTGGAGGAGGTTTAGGTTAGATGTCAGGAAAAAATTTTTCACCTACAGATGGCTGGGCCCTGGAACAGGGTCCCCAGGGAAATGCTGACAGCACCAAGCCTGACAGAGTGCTTGGCCAACAAGAACATACAGTGGTCTCAGGCACATGGTGTGATTCTTGGGATGTCCTGTGCAGGGCCAGGAGTTGGGCTCAATAATCCTTGTGGATCACTTCCAACTCATCAGATTCTATTATCAATTTTAAAAAGCAATTTAAAATTTTAAATACAATTTAATATTAATTAATATTAATTAATAATTATTAATATTAACTTATATAAACAAGCAAAGCTTTTTTTTTTAACAATGAGTGACTGTAAAGTTTAGCGTTTTGGGTTTTTTTTTTATTCTATGCAAAGAAGCTGGAGTATATTAGCATATTGTGACCTCTACTACATGCAGTACAGCTAGATAAAATCTGTATTGTTCACCTAGTTGGCTTTTGATCCTTAAAGATTTCTTTTTGCATTTTAACAACAAAATGACCTTTGCGGAAATTGTTAGAATGTGATTTAAAAGCAAAATCAAACTTACAGGAGTGCTTTGGCTTTCTTTTAATAATTTTTTGATTTGGTCTAGTGATATGCAAAGCAACTTTTAAATCTTCATCTTTTAAAAGTATAAATGTCATATGGTCTTGTAAGCATATTTCTACATTTGAAATTTAGCAAAATGGAGAACTAATCCCATGGGTTTTAAGTTTTCACCTAGGGACACTTGCTTTCATAATCTCCTCCACACAAAGAACTTTCATTTACCTACAGCAAGCACCCTCCCCCATTAACTGCTGTTCATTTCAGTGTTACTCTACTTCAGTACCTTTTTGCCCTTGTGTCAACCTGTGCCCAGAGAAGATTAAATTAGTTGGTATAATATCTGAAATCCCATCTCTCTAGTCAGGGCTCTTCTGTGGTTCTGGGGCTTGAGACTCCCATCACTAGGATTGCTTCTAGGAGTTGAGTGACAGATTTAATATTTTGAAATGTGTTAATATCAGTTTGAACCTTTTGAGAGCTTACTTTCCTTAGTGAGATGGTAGATTTCTTGTCTGAAATTTTTAGAGTATCTTAAGGGCTGTGATTTGCAAGTAAAGTGTGAACAGAAAATGAGTCTTGATTGCCTTAGTTTCATTTGTTTGGAAATGTGTATACTATGCAGTGCCTGGGAAATAGAGAGAAGACATAAAGGTTTCTATTCTTTATTCCTTAATCTCAGAAAAACTCCTTGATATGCAATGTGTCAAATTATATTTGGTCTTTGAATACAAATTTTTCTAGTTATATTTCTAGCAGTTTCATCACAGCAAGTTGAAAGTGTGACATGGAATACTCCTGAGATTATGCCTGTGATAGACAGAGTTTTTATTTCCTAATCTAAACATGATTCAGTTCATAATTACCTTTGGGGTACATATTAACTCATGACATTCAATCTTGCCATTTTTCTAGTGCTTTATTCCCCAGAAATCTTCCTTTCAGAAAACAGTTGTTTTTATTTGAGGTATGTGGCTGGATAATGCAGTGTGTTTATCTGTGATTACAAAACCCTGTTAATGTTTTGAAAATTTTCTTTGTGTCAACTTACAAGAAGTTTAAGAAATACCAAAATTTCAAAAATTATGGAAATAGGTGACATATTTAGCTCCATTAAAAAGATATATTCATTTTAAAATTGTTGCTGAATTTCTTGTATGGCTGTGTCCTTCAGTTTGCTTTTCTGAACAAGGTTTGAGTTATTCAGCAGGAGTTAATAATTTTATGGATACAAAAAGCATAGAACTGTCAAATGTTAAGACAACTACCCAAATTATAGACAGTTATGTCACCACACAATTTTAAAATTATGAAAGCACTCATCAAGAGCTTCTCTCGAATTATTAATTATTCTGAATCCACATTAGGATTTGTTAAACAGAGTTTAGTGGGCTTGTTTGTGAGGTTTAGGTTTTTTTGACATTCAAAGGAATGCAAATAGGAACCATTAATTAAAATTATTACTTTCTCATTTTTATATTATATATGAATGTTAAAGTACCAATTTAATATTTCCAGGTTTCTACAACCATAGACGTTTAGAATAGTACCTATAAACGAAAAATAAGATTTTTTTTTTGCTATTTTTTCATTTAAACGAGAGTCAGCAACACTTTTAAAATTGTATGATAAGGAGTTGCATGGGTAGTCAGGGACATCAAATAAATGGAGATCCACCCCTTAAAAATAAAAGTTAAAAGCTGTTAATGAAAACCAAATATAAACCATTATGCAGGGAGACTGCAGTCTAAGGAATTACATGATTTAAATGTGTTTGTGAAGAACTTAATCTAACTTCCCTGTGGTGTTTTATTTGAAAACTGGTTTTCATTTTGCTGGCTTCAATGGAAGACATGATTTTAATGTGGCTTGCTAAACAACTTGAACAGATATTTTGATCAGTAAATTTCAAACCTTATCTCTGGGACTTGGTATCATTCTCAGGGGAAATAAAAAATACATGAATGTCCCTTGTGAAAAATATTTCTTTGACAAGCAAAAAAATCTATGATACACAAGATGGCACTGTTTCACTTGTGAAAATGCCTATTTTTCACAAATAACTGTGAAAAACCTTATATAAAATGCATAAGGTTTTATGGTTTTGTAAAATTGCAGTGAAAACAAGTTTGCATAGTTGGATAGTTTTGGGGTTTTTTTAAATTATTGACCAGTTAAATAAACAGATGCATAATTGGGGCAAGTGAAAATGCCTCTGAAGTTATTGTTGACAAAACTGAATGGTTCAGGAACTGAGATTCTCTGTGACTTATCCTTCTCTTTCTAAGAATTCTGGAGAATTTGTAATTTAGCTTTCAAATTATTATCTTCCCTTGGATCTTCTTTGAACTTCTCTGACATGCATAATAAGCTATCATCTCAGTTTCTATATTTTTCTTTCAAGGTTATCTTATAAAGAGCAGAAGGTGTATGCTAAAGTAAATGAGAATTTTCTGTTGTGTAGTAAATTTATTTTTTTGAGTATTGAATTCTAAAGTAGTTTTTAACTCTTCATTAGAAAAAAAACCCATAAAATTATATAGAATTGTTTCAAAAAAATTTTTCCTACTGTAGATATTTTTGATCTCTAGGCAACACTTGCATGTTCAGTTTTTGTGAAAACCCAGATAGATCTATTAATGTACCTAAGCATAACACAGGAAGGCAATTCTTAATATTTCATAATCTTTCTCCAGGATTTAATAAATAAATTGACAGTGTTTACTTATTATATTATTCTTCTCAAGGACAGAGTAGAAAATCTGCAAACCTTCAACCTGGTAAGATGCAGTATTTAAAATAACATTTCATCATTTCAGGGCCAGATGACTAAATTTACGTGCATGTATGCTGTTGGTAACCCTTGATCTGTTCTTAGACAGGAATTATTTTGTTCTTAAGTAAATATTAGCATCAGTTTTCTAATTTCAGATGCATTTTTCAAGGTAGACATTGGTTTATTTTTCAGAGATTTGAGCTCTATTTAAAGACGTTCAAAAGCCAGTCAATGAAGGCACCATTCTTACCCCCCTATACATTCTCATAAGGGTTAAAGAAGTCCACTCTGAAATTTAAGAGGTTTAAATATGTTCTATCTGAAATTTCACCTGTTTTTTTTATTTGCAAAATAGCTGTGGGAGTGTGTTTGAAGCAGGTCTGTCTTTAATAATTGTCGCTTTTTGCTTTGCGTCACTGAGCAATTGCAGCATTATTCCATTTTAGAGAAGAATAAACTGGAAAAATAAGCTGGAAGGTGTTCCCTGGAAACACAAGGCCCCATATTTTGTGGCTTTTATGTGGTACTTCATTACAGGATGAAATTAGAAGTAGATGCCATGAAAAACATGCATTGTGGTTACAGGGTTCACAACACTGACAGCTTCTCTCTGTAATCTGTTCCTGCTCCACTTTTTAATGTAGCTAGTATTTGCAGCTGCTGCTAGTGTGCCCTGCAAGCAGGAGGGTTTAGAACTTAAGAATGTAGCACACAGTCTGTAAATAAAGCTGCAAACTCTCAAAAGCTGACTATTTCCTTCTTATGACACTTGAGGATTTTCATTGGCCTGAACACTCACACTGTTTCTTTGCCCTAACCACCCTATTTCTAAATTGCTGCAGGAAATGGTTCTGATTTACAGACTTCAAAGTACATTATAATCACAATGTATGTGTAATTCGAGGTAGTTTTATTCTGTTTCCTGGATACAGGAATTTGAGCATGATAAGACCTTGTACTTCAAGCAACAAGACAGAAATGTAGTTTTGTAAAAAGACCACTTGTGGTAACTACATTTTATAGACCTTGATCATCTCCTGACATTGGAGACAGGGACATCAGGGACATTCTGCAAGTGCATAGTAATAAGTTGGTCTGTACCAAGTTTTTCTGGATTTGCTTATTTATATAACCATTTCATATAAAAAATCTAAAAGGCTTGTGTACCTCTTGATGTAAATGTCTTTGGAGTGATTAACTGTATATTGATACTTCTGCTTGATAAAAAAGTAGTTGTGATCCTCAGCTAGAGATGAGCACATCTATACTGCAGTAAAAGTGGCCCTCTGCTATGTAATCACTCAAGGAAAGTTTTAATCAAGAATATTAACCAGTAGATCTAACAAGGTTGGTCTTCTGCATTAAATAGCGAAAACATCTTCAAGCATTTGTATCATTATCTAGAGACTAATTTCAAACTCACAATGACATTCTATTAATTTTAATTTTCTTGCAAGTATTGCTTGTATGTTGTTCTCTTCAAAGGATAATTTTGATATAAATTTGCAACTACGAAGTTATACTATAAGTGATAATTGTTCATTTGCTGGAGAATACTAATGTATTTTAAATTTTGTATTTTGAATTTCTACTGTTGCTAACACACAAAATTTCAAGGTGCTCTTGAGTGAGGTTTTTTGTTGGTAGTTGTTTGGGATTTTATCTCTTATTTTCTCAAATATTGTTTGGGCCACCAAATGGTCAGCATTCCACTTTTACTCTGACGTTGCATGCAGTTGAGATTGGACATATTTTCAAGAAACAAATCTATGGAAAGTGTCTATGTTGTGATTATTCTTATACTGAGGATTGCAAATAGTGCTCGATGAATGTTTACAATCTAAAACCTTTTTCTAAACCACCTTATTTTTTTCCCCTGAACTTCTTCAAGATTTGGCATAAAAAATTGGAATTTAATTTATTTTTATAGTGTTTTAAAATGCATTATCAAGTAACAGAAGGCAATTCTTCAGTAAGTGAAATGAGGTTGGAGGGATACCAGTAAGAGAGCCAGTGTCCTACCACTTGCCGTGCTTCAGAAATCTAATGAATGATGAAGAAATAAGAACATAATGAAGAAACTGAATCACTAGCTGCCTCAAAATGCCAGTTTATACTGGAGTGCCTTTTAAGTATTGATAGTCACATAGCATTTTAATATTGTCAATTAGTGAGGAATATATATCCATTATTAAACTATCCATTAAATGTTATAATGTTTTAATTTAATTTAAGTTAAATAGCAATAGATACTATATCAGAAATCAAAAGCAGCCTGGACTGGGAATAGCACATAAATATCAACAGTACAATAAGAACTTACTTCATTTCCATTGGGAATATCTTTCTTTGTTTAGCTGGCTCTGGCACTCCAAGGAAGAGTCCTATCCACTCTTTGTGTTTACTTCTGCTGAAGAGTGCAGTGCACTCTGCTTTTACACTCAGGGTTAACCAGTTGAGATAAAGATAGGAATTTTATTTCCTAACTCAATAAGTGAGACAAATTTTGCATTTCAATTATTTACTTTAGTGGAACATAGCATTTTCAAGGTGTAAGTTTAAACGATGTGTTTTCCCTGTTCCTCTTAACAATTGCGATCATTTTATATTGCTTTGAGCTAGGGTAGGGATGTTGGATTTTATGAGGTCCCTTCCAACCTGCACTGTTTTATGATTATCTGTATCTAGTGTTTATTTGAAAAATCACATCCTGCTTTCCAGACTGGTAGAAT
This sequence comes from Tychaedon coryphoeus, assembly GCA_013398595.1. Taxonomy (NCBI): domain Eukaryota; kingdom Metazoa; phylum Chordata; class Aves; order Passeriformes; family Muscicapidae; genus Tychaedon; species Tychaedon coryphoeus. Next base: position 1,296,824 of record WBND01000051.1, on the reverse strand, counting down.
GCTTAACTGATTTATCCTGTATCTTTTCAATTAATGGTGATAAAGATACTATTTATGGCAATGACTGCATGGCTGTACAAGTTATTTCTGACACTTACTGGTCAGCTTGACTTTGGTACATTAAGTTCTCTTGCTGATCATTCACTGCTGCACTACAGTGTCATTCTGATGTTTGAAGCTATAGAGACAAAAAATTGAAAAAACGTTTTAGCTTTTATAGTGCTATGACTAAGTTCAGGACTTAGAGAATTCAGAACTTTGCAGAACAAATCATGCTTTGATTCTCAACTTTTTCTTGGAGGTAGTATTGGAAAAATCTTGTAGAAACTACTCAACAATTCTAAAAATGAAAGGAAAGTATGGCTTAAAAGGTAGCAAAAATTTGAATGTCAAAGGAAAAAAGGAGTGATTAGGAGGACTTTTGTTTCACTCTCTGGTGGTTTTTCGTAGAGCTGCTCAGATTGGAAAAGGCCTTTAACAACAACTGGGTCCAGCTGTTAACCGAGCACTACTAGCTCCACCACTAAACCATGTCTCCAAGTACATAATCTAAAAATCTTTCAAGTACCTCCAGGGATGATGATTCAACAATTTCCCTTGGCAGCCTGTTTCAGTGCCTGACGACCCTTTTGGTGAAGAATTTTATTTTTTCTAATATCTTATCTAAGCCTTCCTCAAAGCAATTTGAGGATGTTTCATCCTATCTCTTTTTACCTAGAAGAAGTGACTATCCCCCTCCTGGCTACACCCTACTTTATGGTAGTTCCAGAGAGAGACAGGGTTTCCCCTCAAGCCTCTTTTTCTCCAGCCTAAACAATCCCACTTCCCTCAGCAGCCCCTCTTAACACTTGTGCTCCAGACCCTTCACCAGATTTGCTGCCCTTCTCTGGACATGCTCCAGCACCTCAATGCCCTTCTTGCAATGAGGAGCCCAAAACAGGATGTGGTCTTACCAGTGCTGAGAATATATACTTATATATATTTATAGTGCTGGGCTATAATCACTTCTCTGGTCATGCTGGCCACACTATTGCTGATACAGGCCAGGATGTCTTTGGCCTCCTTGGCCACCTGGGCACACATTGGCTGAGGCTCACCTGGCTGTCTATCAGTACCCCCAGATCCTTTTTAATTGACTGTTTTTCAGCTACTCTTCCTCCAGCCTGCAGTGCTGCCTGGAGTTGTTGTGTCCCAAGCGCAGGACCCAGCACCTGGTCTTGTTGAACATCATACAACAAGCCTCAACCCATCAATCCAGCCTTTGCAGAGTCTTCCTATTCTCCAACATATACACACTCAAGCCCAGTTTGGTGTCATCTTCAAATAGACTTGGGATGAACTCAATTCCCTCATCCAGGTCATTGGTAAAGGTGTTAAAAATACCTATCGCCTTACCTGAACCCCAGGGAAAACCAATTTTGACCAGCTGCCAACTGTACTTAATTACAGTCACTACCACATTTTAGGCCCAGCCGTCCAGTATTTTTTTATTCCCAGTGAAGGGTATACCTATACAAGTAATGAGAACCCTGTTTCTCCAGAACATTGCAGGAAACTGTGTCAGAAGTTTTGTTAAGTTCAAGTAAAAAATATCCATGGTCTTTTCATTATCCTGTAATCCAGTCACTTTGTCACAGAAAGAGAACAGGTTGGTCAACCACGACCTGCTTTTCATAAACCCACGCTGTCTAGGCCTTATTCCCTGGTTGTCCTGCCCATGCCATGTGATGATGCCCTAGGTGATCTTCCTCATAATCTTTCTTGGCACTGAGGTCAGGCTGACAGGCCTGTAGCTCTCCAGATCCTCCTCTTGACCCTTCTTATGGATGGGCATCACACTGGCCAATTTCCACTCCACTGGTACCTCCCCATTTAGACAAGACTGAGGGCAAATTATGGGAAATGGCCCTGCAAGCACTTCTGCCGGCTTCCTGAGTACCTTGGGTGGATTCCACCAAGTCCTCTAGACTTACGTATGTCTGAGTGCTGTAACTGATAATTTCCCCTGGGATTATGTGGCTTCATTTTGCTCCCTGTTCCTGTCTTTCAGCTCAAGGGATTATGTACTCCGAGAGCAACTATTTTACATTTAATGACTGAGGGAAAGAAGGCAGCCTTTTCCTCATTCTTTGTCATTATGTTTCCCTCTGCATCCATTGAAGAACGAAGATTGTCCTTAACTCTCCTTTTGTTCCTGCTGTATTTACAGAACTTTTTTATTTTATTTAGGGCCTTTAGGTATTTATCTATATTAGTTTTATCCCTGCATAACTTCATTACATCCTTGTAGTTCTCATTTTCCTTCTCCTTCCAAAGCTCACTAACTCTTACTTTTGACCTTAGTTCCAGTAAAAGCTCTCTATACAAAGGTTCGGTTACCTGTGGTAACTTAATGCAGAATTATGGTTTGAGTTTTTTAAGCACGAAACTATAGCAAGACCCAAGAAAGGATGATCTGTTTACTGAGGTACTTTTGACCATCTCCACTTCTCTCATTCTCAGTTAAGATTCCAAAAAAATTATTACTGAAATTCTGATTGAAGAGCAATAAAGCTACTAGAGTGTGATAAGATGGTAATAGATACCACTAAATTTGAATTTTTTAGCCTAGCAGGATGATGTTCTTTTTTTAGTTCCCTCTTTATATCTACAAAAGCAATAAATAGGAACTAGGTACCTAGCTGCTGTCTATGCTTTCAGATATGTCCCTTACTATTACTGTAAAATATGGTTCAAATAAACTGTCTAGATGTTTTTAAATGCTAATTAAATCTTACCAAATTTTTACAGCTCCTAGCATGCTAAGCAAATATGTTTATAAAAAAGCCCTAAGGTATTTAGAACATCTGTGAAAACATAAGTAGGCCATACAGCATCATATTTTCCTAGACTTTTAGATGTATTTCTTCATTAGTTGATAAAAACAGGATATGCTTCACTTCTGTCCTCCCAAGAAATGTAAGCATCCAAGTGCATTCATTTTTCATATGATTTTTCTTTTGCCTACTTAGTCCATGCTCTTCTTTCTATGGATATGAAAACTTTACTATGTGGTATTGTCTGTTTGTCCCTAATTACAGATTAGGAAGTTTACTGTGATTCTGATTGCACTAAGAAACCACCCTGTGAAACTGAAGACAGCGTTTTCTAAAGATTGGTCCCAGCCTTCTGCTTCCAACAGAAGTATCCAGATAACCATACAGGGATTTTAGGAATATTTGTACAGAGTGCAATGACATCAAGCTTCAACAATTTTATCCATTTTCCCTTTTCCTTCAATTTCTGGTAAACTATATAAAATTAGTGTATGAAATTGTTAAGAGTTAAATTTGATTCATTCTATATCTCTACGGGACTGTAGTGTCTTTCTTAGTTTTGGCTAAAGGTAACATTTAATACTTGCAATGAGGGGAAGTAGGACAAGAACAGTTTTCAAGTTTAGCAAATACTAGTAGCTTTTTCTTTCTTTGACTAGAACTTTATTCATCCAAAAATTAATTTGGAAGGTAGAATACAGATGATCTTAAGCTACCCATAAACATGCCCACATAAAAAATTCAAAGATGGTATAATTCTTTGTAATATCTATGCAGTTTGCCTGAAAAGTTTTTAATGCACATTTGTACAAGATCACTAATAACTTACAATACCTTTTCATTTTGGATTTATGTAAAAATAACTTTAAATATCTTCTGCAATTTCAAAGGACTTAAATATGATATTTTGCTGTCATATACAATCAACGGCATTTTCTGTAAAGTAAGGATGGAAAGCATATTTTAACAAATTAAAGACTTCAAAAATAATGTGTATTTTCCTTTATTTTCCTGGAAGATTTTTTTTACATGTAAAGTTGCATAAAGATCTGAAAATCAAGAAAGGTCTCATTGACAATGAGAGGGGTGATAAGGCTATATTTACTGGAAGGACAGCTACCTTCATATTGTTCCAATATGGGTTTTGGGGCTGGTCCACGAGAGTGGGGAATCTGAGAGTGAATTCCCACTGGTGGACAGGGAAGACGACCCAGCAGTCAGCAATACAAAAAAGCCTGAGTTAGCAAGTCAGGCCTGAATCTAGTCTGGAAAATACTACTGACAGTGAAGGAACAGCCAGGAGCATGACTGGGAAGAGTTGTACCTCTGAGAAGTGCACCTGGCTCAGTCCTGGTCTAGATGCCCCCAGACCCATGTGCACAAATGAGGGTGCCCAGTGAGGCAGGTCTGGGTGGTCGAGGACTGTTGGTGCCTGCAGGTGTCTGTGCTGACTGCAAGGAAATGTTCCAGTCAGTCCTCTGATGGAGAATGCAGTTTCACAGAAATCCCCATGGAAAGAGGATGATGGGGAAATGTAAACCAATCAGACAGATCATGTTGTGTATTCACCCATAGATTTACAGGTGAAATTTAATCACAGGATGTGAACTGACAGAGCTTTGTCAATCAGAAGATGGCAGTGAAGGCATGGATTGCTCCTGGCATCAAACCGCTTTACAGTCAAGCATGCAGGATGCTGTTTTCTGGCATATTCATATAATTTCATGGGAGATAGACTGTCATTTCAGGAGATTGTATTTTAGCAATCACCTCTTAGAAATCAGTTTTGTGATTTGGGTGGGAGAGCTAGAAGAAAATGGACAGTAATGGACACTTCAGCCCTCTCAGATGGTATTAGATTCATGCTTATTGCCTTGTGTAGGATATTTTTTTGTGAAAGATAGCTGGTGTGATCATATCCCCAAGGATTCATTAATCCTGTTACATCAATACAAGTTTAAAGAAATGCCATTGACAGTAGTTTTTCTGATCTCCTTTAGAGTGGTTTAAATTTCTTTGGTAGTCAGAATCACTGCACTGGTGGAAATGAAATACTTGCCTTTAGAGCTCAGCAAGAAAATACTTTGGCTGGTACATCAGAAGTCAATGTTCTTAGTTTTATTGCAATATTCAGAAAAATGTTATAAAATTTTGAACATATTTATTTTTATGCCATTAACTGCGTCAGATTACTAGCATGTATTTTGTTAATTATTTAGAAGGAACCAGAAATCAGCAGGGGTTTGAGGCAATTTTGTTGGTAATTTGTTGATAAAAAGTTCTTCTTCATTTTGATATTAATTTTTAAATCTTCTTGGACATCTTAAGCATAGTTATTAAACAGTGAGACTGATGGTAATAAACCTGTTTTCTGTAATTTCTTTAAACGTGGGACTATAATTGAGTGTCTTTTGGCAATTTTATTTTTTAATTTTGTTTAAAACCAATGCAGTCAAATCAGATCATCTGCTGTATAGTCAGTCATGTTGCTGAACTTGCCAGTAAATTTTTGTTTCACTGTTTTTTTCTATATATTGTGGTGTGCTGTGTGTTGCTCCCTCCTTTCCCTCTCCATTCCCTCCTTTCCCTTCCCACCGTCCCCCTCTCCTGCAGACTAAAGAGATGCAAGACAGATATGAATGCCTCCATTTCTACTATGCAGCTATTGATGTTGTTGTGGTTGTTGTGGAACATAGAGCAAAGGAGACAGATTTTCTATATGGATTAACCTTATGTAGAAGAATAAGAAAAACTTTATGTAGAAGAATGTCTGCTTCAATTATATTTTCTAGACTTTATCTTTGGGCTTCACGGTTTTCCAGCTTATCTTCTTGAGTACTATAATTCACTGCAGAACAAAGATGGGGAAATGAAAATATGTACAAAAAGAAGGTTCAATGTTCAGCTATCATTTATGGTGATGACATCCATCTCATGAGTTCTATTTATGACAGAGTTTGATTGTCATAGTTTCTATGGTTTCATAGAAATTTGCATGTTGCAACTCATGTAAGTGTACTCTCTAAAACAGAGTCAAGGATAAGCTACAGAAATAATTCTTAACCTATGGCAGAGTCCTTGAGCTATGCAGATTTGGAAATAGATAGTTCTTATAAATATCACGGGGGAATAAGGAAGGGGGGAAACACCTTTCAGTGGTCATATTGTATAAATACTTCAGAAAGCACAGAAACTACATTCTTGGAGTTCCCCCTCTTCTATTGATTATTCTGCTTGGTCTACATTTATATTGCTGAGCCAAATGCTCCTTATAATTGCATTACAGATTTCAATTATTGTCAAAGGAGTCAATTATGGCACAAAACCACAATCATTCTATTGTTGCAATGAATATAAATAATTTTTCAGAATTTTTACTTTTGTAACATAAATTCAAAAGGATACAGACAATCAATGTGCAGAACTCCTTTTAGGAAACAAAAATGTAGCTGTGTTCTCTTTGGCCAGGTATTTTAGGCACTAGGACTTGGAGGAAAAACATGTTTAAATAAATTCTTTCACTTTTCCTTGTGTTTTTTTGTCAGAATTAAATACATTTTTTGGTGTAACTTTTGCAGTACAGTGCCCTGTTTCAATCGCTATAGTCGCATCCTATATTTGCTAAGAATTTCATAGATAAACTAAGTGGCAAAAATATATTAGAATCTTTCTAAGAAGATTACCTCGTTCCTTTTTGTAGCAATTTAAACTTTCCATTCTGTTTACCTTTGACAAAAACCTGAGAAAAATAAAACATGCCTATAGAAAACAGTGTTCTGAGTATTTGTGGAAGACCAAGAAAAGTATCCTGTGGAAAGAAGATTTGACACCTCCATGTTTTTAGATGGAAGGAATTTGGAAGAATGTGTTTGGATCAGAATGGGATCTTACACATTATCTTTGTATGCTTAATGAATTACTCCTAGGACAAAAATTACCAGGCAAAAATATTCCTTTTTAACAATTAGAATTACCTACCAATTCGTGTGGGAGTTTTACTAAATCAACTGTTTCAAAGGCATTTTAAATTTAGTAGTGAAAAGGTATCTGTAATGTTAAAGTACCCTACTCTGGAATGTCACAGATTATGTTGTCACACAAAACAAATAAAGCCAATTTTCCATTAAAAAGTCCCACGTACATAAATAGGCAGATCAATTCTGTAAACCTATAAATATTTTCCATCTTATCATGGCCTAAGAGAAAACCACTAGTAAATGAATAATACTGTACAAGAATATATATCAACTTTGAAAGATAAGTAAATTATAACTGTCTGAAAACAGTAATGATATTCTAGGTTTGTATTTTAGAAGGAACTATCTCATCTTAAATCAGTGGAAGAGAATATCAGTTCAGGGCATTGCACTGCAGTGAAAAACACAAAGGTATAACAGTCCATAATTTATCAGTCTGTACAACTGTCTTATCAATGAATGAAAGTAGAAAACTATTTAAATAAATGCAAATATGAAAAATATCATGCAGAAGTGCTCTTAACTTCACAATGAAGTTTTTAAATTTACTCTTTGACTTAAAAATAACTGAAGAAACCTTTGCCTTTGCTCTGTCACACCTAAAACTCCAAGCATTGCGGAAAACTAATAATTAAAGAGTAATTTAGTGCAGTGGCAAGCACTGCAGGAGAAGATGATAAGGCAGGATTTCTGTGATTTGTCAGAGCAGTGCTCCTTTCATCCCAGAGCTTTGCCTCCTGAGGATGGGACCATGAATGGCTGGAAGTGCCTCCTGCACCACTGCTCTCCTAGTGGTGGTAGCAGAAGATACTCGAAAGGGAAGGCAGGTGAACTTGGCCACCTCCTGTGGGCCACTCCTCTCCTGGTATTAACACTTGACTTCATCTGCCAGCTCTGTCAGATTCTCTTTTGAGAATGCCAATGCAGCTTGCTATCAGAGCCTTCCACACTTCAGTCATTCTGTATCTGCTGTGTAGAGTGGCAAATTCCTCCCTTTACTTAAAGCAATCTCCAAACAGTTTTTTCAGGCACCACATACTTTAGTTTTGTCAGGATGGGATAAGTGAGAGCTGTATGTTCAGCTTACCACTGTAAGAGTTAACAAACCTTGGTTGTGCCCCTCTCAAGTCCCTGCAAGCTGAAGTCATAGCTTGCTAACTCTTTTCTTACAAGGCAGTTGCTGCATCTGATTTATTATAAAACTTTTCTTCTTTGTATGTCATGACAATCAATTAGTAGGGAAAATGAAAAATTGACATATCTAGCTTCATATAAAGCACTGTAATACAAGATCTTCAAACCAGTTATACTTGTCTTGATAGGCAGAGTGTTTAAAATTTACTTAGCATGAAGTAATTAAATAGTAATATAGATAATTTTATGTTTTTAATACTGTGATTATTTGAAATTAAATTACCAATGCAAAGATATGGAAGCCTGACGATTAAAAATTAAAGAAATATGCAACATATTATGGCAAAATGACATACTGAAAACATGGGAATTAAGATGAAAGAGCTCTTCACACTTTCTTCTTTATGTGCCTCTTGGTACTTGAAAAGTCTCTGGTGTACTTTTACAGAACAACTGAGAGCAAAATGTGGGATGTTGCTGAAAAAGTGTGGTTTATTACTCTCCTTGTCTCACTCTTGTGTTGCTTTCCTCATTGCTGGCATTGGTATTCCTCTGGCACCACAATGGGATAGTTTAAAAAGCTGAACAGAAAACAGATTAAAACCTATCACCCTTCCCTCACCCGTTCCCATTCCCCTTTGCTCTTTTTTCCTTGATTATTTCTGCAAACTAGGTCACAATGGTACAAATAGTGTCTGTTGGGTGTTATGCAAAAATAGAGAGAGAACTGGATAGCAGGAGCCACCCAAGAGCAGCAGAAACAGTCCAAGGATAACAATTTCCTTGCCAACAAAAAATTCCTCTGTGTGATTATGGTCTGCCAGGAAAGAACTTTAAAAAATCTTGACCATTTATGTTAAGCTGCCAAATGACATCTTAAAGTGATAATCAGTATATTTTATCTCAATTACAAAATTGCTGCTTTGAATTTATTTCAATATTTTCTTAGATTGGAAAAGGTATTTAGTTTTCTGAGTTGAAAATTGATTGACTGTGGTGCTGTCTTAGAGTCTAAGCAATTGAAATTGCTCTACTCCTATTTGAAGTTCAGATTTCACTGGGCACAGCTTCATATTCTGATATCTCTGAAGAGCATTCCATAGGTTTGATATGTGGAAATTTAAAAGCATTTTACACCTCTACTGCTTAATTTTGTACCTGTAGTACTGAATATCCAGAATATCCAGAATATCCAGAATGCAGAATGGTGCTGTTTATTGAATCAATGTCTATGAAAATTCATGCCAGTATTATTGCTTTACTTGATATTGGAAATTATTGCTTCATCTTAAAGGGTATACATTATTTTTAAGCATTTGTTATTATTATTATTCAGTTTTGTAAACATCAACAATTTTTATTGGGTTAAATAAACACACAAGCAAGAAAAATATAAAGGAGAATTAATTAATTGGTTGTGTAATATCTTCTTTATCCTCTATGGAATTCATATTACATAGAAGATAACCAGTCCACCTTCAAAAAATAGACGTTTTTCAAAACTGTACTTTTGAAATACATAATTGCCTGAAGTTTTTTGTTTCTTGCAATTTTTTCTCACCCTTTTTTATAGAAACACTGACTTATGGTCAAAATATCATTAATTTATTTAAATGTGATTAAAACAGCTAAACTGGTCCATTGGATGGAGATTCAGTTATTCTGTAATTTTATTATGTAACATGCCAACTTTTTCATCTTCATTTAATATAATTTTTAAGGTTGTCAATGTACATCTAATGCTAATACCACAAAAGGTTCGGGGAATGATTTTCGTTACATTAATTGTTTTTTTTATAATTTTTCACTTCCAATTGTTGATGGCTAATTTTCAGATTTTCTGCTATCTGATGATTGAGTGGATCAATTGCTTATTAATCCATCATACAAATTATGTGGTAAAGCACTATTTCATTTTTGGAGGGCTTCCTGCGAAGATTTCTTAGAATAACGCTTGTTATTAAAAATTTCATTTTCATGTAAGATGTCTGACATGAGTTATACTAAATTTTATTGTCTCTGTTGGAGACATACCTTTCCTATGTAAAGAATTATAGTTGTCACAGCAATGCAGTAACAATGGATAGCAAAAGTAGTGCTGCAGATGGGCAGCAAGCTAGCAATAATTAAATCTATTAAGCTTAAAATATTTAAACATGCAAAAAGTCATAGTCAAAAGCAACTGCCACGGTGTCGATTTTTCTCAGTGGTTTCAGCAGGACTGCACTGGGGATTTGACTTAAGCAGTTGGAAGTATCACTGGAGTTTGGCTTTTACAATGGGCAGTGCAGGGCTGAGTGTCTAAAAAGAAGGCAGGTGTGTGTCTGATGTGGTAATTGATGGACTGGTAGTATCTGTACTCATACACCTGAAATTACTAAAGAATCAGTAAATGCAGCTGAATTATTTGGTACTGTATTGGGTTATGCGATGGACCTGATATCAGAGTATGGTGTGGTGTGCTGGAGACAATACCACTGAAGTATTCAGTAATATTCAGACTATGTGAGGGTAGCTGCAGCTAGTGAAATTAAGAAAGACAACCATGCTCTCCTCTGAAGTGGAGAAGAAAATCAGCAAGCATGATTTGCTTAATTAAACTGGTTCATCTTTAATTTGATATTCTCATTAATCTTGGAAATAGACTGCTGATATCTAAACTCTATTGTGAATCAGTATTCCTTTTTCAAACTGAAAAACACCTGCAAAGTTACTCACGTTTAGCAAGATGCTCTTAGTAGCAATGAATAATACCATTGCATTTCTAGAATGATATCAGAATAGTATCATAGTAACATTATGTCTGAAAAGATTTTTAAAAAGTTAAACTTGTTTGAACAAAACAACAATTTGCTTACTGTTTCAGAAACCTACAGGACTGGAGGGGGTAGAAGGAAGGAACTTTGGGATAGGATAAATGAACAAAAGAGACATGCAAAGATGCGATTCCTGCTGCAGTCATCTTCTTACAAAAAAAACCCAAAAACCAAAACAAAAACAACAAAAAAAAGCAAACAAAAAAACCACAAACAAAGAAACAAATAAACAAAAACCCAAAGCAGAATATGGGTAATCAGAAGCTTCATTAACAGCTAGAGTGTCTGGATGCAAATTTTATGGACCACAGTAGCCCCTAGCTCTAAAACTAATTGTACTTTTGGATACTCCATCACTTTACAGCTGTGGTTCTAATTAAGCACTGTAACAGCATTTGCCTGTATCTAGAGCATAAATGCAAAAATGGTAGTAGAGATGTATGCCTAATGGCATAAGAGTGCTTATCACAAAAAAAAAAAAAAATTAAAAGGAAGTATCTTTTTCCACTCTTATTGAGATAGGACTGGGTCCTGTGTAAATGTTACACTTTTTATGGCTATTTATTTGTAGAAACTATTACATATACTTTGTTGGCCAAGTGTAATCTATTTGTCTGTTGAAAATAAATTTCATCAATTTGATCTACAATATCAGAAAATATGATGCTGTCCTCTGTACAAGAATTAAACAGGATATAAATAGTTACAAATTGCCCATATGAAAAATCACTTCACATAATTTTTTTTGTTTGTTTACTATTTGTGCACACATACTACATGTTAGCCAATTAAATATAACCTCATGATAGTGTTTTACTCTTTCTATATAATTGTCAAGCTGTCATAAAGCTGAGATGCTTTCATCTTCAAGTGTGAAGTCTGTTGAGTTTTTCCAAAACTCTATATATTTCTAGTTTTAGCAACATGAAAAGAAATCCCACAATTCTTCTTTCCTCCTATCCTCAGAAGAAGGAAGAGCTCCCTCCCAGCAAAATGCCATAAAATATCTTGGTGTTTACAAGGGGGCAGAAGTGTGGAAGAAGACAGTTGCATCTCTTTGGGGAAAAAAATTTAAAAAGGAAATTCTAATTCTTTCGCCTCCTCTTATTCATTAATCCTAGCAGAGATTTTTTTGAATCAATATGATAACAATATTATAAGAAATTTCAAATTTTATTCTCATCATATTAAGAGGAACAAAACATTAAAGGTAGGGTTCTTGCAACAGGAGCAGAATATGTGGCTGTTCTAAATGGCAAATGTTCTAAATGTTGCTTCAGTCATAAAAACATTGTGCCTTCAAAAATAATTTTTAATCAGTGAAGTTGGAGATGGAGGGCTGGCCTTAGAGAGATTTATAGAGCTTCAGAGGACCAGACAGCTGTTACAATGTTCATTTTTACCCACTCTGTAGAACTGGTTCTGTCCCATTAATAAGGATGGTTAGAAGTGTTGTAGATGATGGAAGGAGGCTATATAGAAGCCCAAAGAAAGACACAGCCTCTGAAGGCACCTTCCTCAGCCCTTGGTCTTCCTTCCTCTGCTCTTTGTTCTTTCAGTCTTTAAAACCATTTCTTTAAAATGTACTGAGGAAAACAGAGTTGTGTAATCTGTCAGCTGTACATCAGATATTAAGTTCACATTTATTCTCTTCACATGCATTTTTCATATATAGAATAATTTTATCCTGAAATGTTTATGGGACCCTCTTGTTCTTTAAAAAAAAACATAGTATGGGTTTATGCACACCCGTGCTTAAGAGTAAGCAAACTTGCTCCTAAGAATCTTAAAACTTAATTTCAAACCAGCTGCCTTTTTTCACCATCTGCATTAAACATCAAGAATCTATTCTTCCTTTAAGACATTAGAAAACAGGTGAATGATCTGAGGTCATAATTTTGCTTTCCAACAGATGAGGTGGCAAAAGACCAACAGGAGAAAAACAGATTTCAGCAAAGGAAGGCAATGTCAGCCCTCCTGGGTGCCCCCACTAATTGAATTAGTGTGCTTCCCTTCTTTCTTTTTCTCTTGCCAGCTGATCCCAGCATGTCAACTCTGCAGGGAGTCCTCTCTGGGAAAACGTCTACCTACATGACAGTAAGATGAAAGTAATCTCAGAGAAGTTAAAACCAGTTATAAACATTTATCTTAATTTTCTTATTAAGAGTAAGAGCAGTACTTGTCTCGTGGAGGTGTTGTTTACATCAAAACAATTTGTGTCTCAGCGCATTATGCCATCCTCACATTTTCTTGAATGATGTCACTGTCAGTGTCAGTAGTGTTTAGTGTGAAACCTATAGATTTGCAAGTGTTGTTCCATCGAAGTTTCCTTTTCTCTTTTGGAGTAGTACTATAATTTCATTTTGAGAATTGGCTAGAATAAGGATTTGGGATAAATTCTGAACCTCATCCTTCAGCATACAACCATTTATCAATGAGACAATCAATACATGATGCTTCACAAAGTGTTTGGGAGCTCTTGCCTCAAGTGTTTATGAGATAGGACTTGTAAAACCTGGATCTAGTGTCCTAGGAATAAAACACACTTCAGTTTCGACTCACGAAAGAGCAGTTAAAGGATGTCTGTAGAAATTATCCTGTGGACAGTGTTGAACAGAAAAAGGAAGAAAATTATTAAAATTATCCTCTCCTTATGATATAATGATGGTAAACTGAATCTCTTTGAATTCTGGCAGATTTCAGTGCTCAGAGAGACCATTTAATAAATTATGCATTTAATTCACTTAACCCTGACAGTGACCCAGTCACGCAGGAAGAAAAAGATCATTGCTTCTGGTTTGATTCAGTCAGTTTGCATCTTAAAATGTATTTGATGTTTGTCTTATAAAAAACTAAAGTAGTCCTCTATAGTACTTGGCACAGGGTAAATTTCAGGTTTCCCCAGTGATAGCAGGAACAGGCTCAGTCCAGTGAAGAAGTTCCTGTGCAAGCAGAGACGTCTCATCTTGCACATACTGTTCTTTATTATTTGATTGATATCTTCTGGCAGTGGTAATACTGAGTATTAGTTGTACCCAAGTATACTGAGTGTGAGCTTCACAATGAGTACATCAAGTGGGTTGTTTCTACCAACTTCAAGACTACAAAAATAGCAAGAAAATAGAAAGATGATGGAAAAATAATCTTGCAATTTTTCAGATTCTTAGAAAATTCTATTAAATTCTTTAACTCTTGTTAAAATTGCATCATTCAGTAAGTGTTTATGGCTTTCAGTCACTTTAAGAAAAAAATTGTGAGGAAGGAACAGAGATTTAAGTTGTATGTGACAGATTTGCTGAAGTCTGCTACTCTTTTGGGAAAGAATATGGCAGTTGTCTGGTGTCGATCCCAGGAGTGTTTAGGAGCAAACCTAGGTAATATGATATTCATTTATTCTTCATTGTCTCATGTTTGAGGTCTTGTTTGCAGATGTACCTTTACTGGACAAGATAATTTAGGAAGGAATTAAAGGGATTTTAACCTCTTGCTTCTACCTCTGAGGTAAATATTATCAGCCCATTTATTCCCAACACAGTTCAGTAGCCTTCTCTAAATTCCTCAATGCCTAATGTCATTTGCAGCCTGTCTCCTCTGCTGCCCATAGCTGCATAAAGACATAGGGGGTTGCATCTTCATCGTGTGAAGGGGAGCTTTTTGTGCTCAACATTTACATCACTGAGCAGCACAAATCAGCATGCACTGATATTTCATTTACTGAATGTGCTGTGCATATGGCAACTTGTCATCCTTGTATTTTAATACAATAAAATCATTAGGATTAAAAGTCACATCCTAACTTAGTGATATGAAATAACCTACATAACTATCAATCATTCAATCACATTTTGTTTCTTCTTTGTTATTTTTTCTCTTTTTTTACTTCTCAAGTAAAATCAAAAGTTATCATTCAGACAGAGCAAAGGAGGCTTAAGTTTAAATCAATTCTGGATAGCAGTTGAGGAACACTAAAGCCCTGGCTTTTCTTCAGGAGGGGAAAAACCTTTGCTTGCAGAATTCTGTTCTTTAGCAGGAGCCTGGCTTTTTTGAAACTCAGAGGAAATTTACCAAACTGAACAGAAAGTTAGTGCTTGGGATGGTTATACTTTATAGAAAATTTTAAGCTAACATTTCTGCAGCCATCTGCCTTAGGAGGTGCTAAGCAGTCTCTGTTAAAAACTGGTGACTCGTGGGCTTGCTGGGGGATTGATAGAACAGTATCTCCTTAGGTTTTATTTTTGACCCTTGGGCTTGCTTTTCTTCACTCCTCCGCCATCTAGTTCCCTCCATACTGAATTTAACAGGCAAAAGTATGTAGGCTGAAAGAGTCTGGTATAAATGAGGGTACATAGGGTACTCCAACGATAGTAGATAGGACATGGACATAGGGATCATGTGCATATCAGTGTGTTTGATGTGAGTGGCTATCTGACACATCTGGAAATCTAATTGCAGTTAATCAGTTATGGTAGGGATAGCCAGGAATGGAATCTCAGTTTCACTGGAGTTTGTGTCAGAAAAAAACATCAACTTAACACAATGATTTTGGCTGTATTGTGTTGGCACCCTCTTGCTTTCCTAAACATTTTAATTTCCTGACCTCTTCAAATTCCTAATCTCCAAGATGTTAAGAATCTGTAGAAAGAAAATCAGGTTTTCATGGTTTAGTCCAGAACATAAGACTGGACTAGTCAGACACAACCATAGAGGAGTTAAGTCATTACATCAGAATTTGATCCAAGACACGCACTCCAGAGTCAAATGCAACTTCCTTCACTGAGCCTTGGCAAGCAGCAGAGGCTGTTAGCAAGTTTGAACTCTGTGTTTGGGATCAGGGAATTTATAGGCCTGCCAGCAGACTTCTCCAATTATCTAAAGTTTTCTTATGTCTTTCCAGATGTCTGGATAATTGAGGTTATATGCTGAATTGTTTTATTTAATTGTGAACTACTGCTGTTTAGCTGAGCTTTAGCACTTGAAAAGTCTTTGGTTTTGGTTTTTTGATGTATGCATCACTGCAGTGTGTCTCTGGCCAGAACTCAGAGAAATCATACGGTTTCTCTGCCTATAAGTAGTATTGGTTTTTGATTAAATGGATGTCTAAAAGAATTTTCTGTTTGGATTTATTTCTAAACTCATATTAACTTTGGCTCTGCTTTGATTCTGACTGTTTCCAAGGGAGTATCTGCTGAGATGTTGGAAATAACGAAAATCTTGCTTATAATAAGAAAGTGGGAATAACAATTGTAATGTGCTATCAAAATGCTTTTCAAACAAAGCCCTTCCTTTGCCATTTTAGAAACTAACTGATCAAAACCAAAGAACCTATGCTCCATTGTTCAGCATTTTTTGGACATAGAACACAATCAAAATCAATCCAGAGTAGTACAAAAACAACACACGCCAGTCTTTTTCCAAACTTCCATGTGTTTACTGCTGTTACATTAGCAGCAATTGTTGCTTTGAGATGACGTGTTACACCCTTTCCTCACTTCTTTCTACATTTCCAAGATGACAGAAGGAAGAGCATCCAGGAATTTGGGAGAATACGAGAAGAAATAAACTTACATTAAGAATGTTAGCAAGCCTATTGGGATTGTAGTGCAGAGGTTCATGTGTGAGATGTGATGCGTGCCCATTGGTATTACGACCGCTCTGCCATGTGTGCAATATTTCAGTATTTGGATCCTTGTCCTTTTACAATGTATTTCTCTTTGGCAAGTTACAAAAAAATGAGAAAGGGATAGCAGCCATGTTTTTAAATGGGAAGTGTAGAATTGGAAAGAATGTTTCACATTGGTAGGAACTTAATCTTTCTCTTCCTCTTCCTCTTTTTCTTTTTCGTTTGTTTTTTTTTTCCTGGTGTGTGGTTTTTTTTGTTTGTTTGTTTTTCTTTTTTACTTTTTTTTTTTTTTTTTACTTTCTTCCTCCCAATAAGATATCCCTATCTCTTTCTGCTTGGGTCAGAACAGTTTAGTAAAAGCATTCTGCAGACCTTATGGAAATTTCATCATATCTTTTATCTTTTCCACCTAAATGGGAAAGTTGGAATCAGAGTGTTACTTCTTGTCTGAAGGTATTCACTGCAGTGATAGACTTTGTGCTGCCTAGTGAACCAGTCCTGCTAATAACTTCTCACTTGGCTACAAACATAAAAGTCATCTACCATCTAGTGCTTAACAATATATAACAACCACCCTTACCTGTGCTGAGAGGTGATTAGCCTGCCCTTTATTGCATTTTCATATTAATAATTGTAATAAACATTCAGCCACTAGATTGGTGCAATGAAAAAGTACAGGGTTTAAAGAGCTCTAAAAAAACATCTAGTATAGCTGTGTTTTCTGTTTTTAAATAGAAATAAAAATGTTGGTATCAAAGAGGTATTAAAGGTAAAGACACTTCAGATCATAAAAATCAAAGCTGAATCTACCAAAAGAAACCTCACAAGCTACTGAAGAGTTAGTATTAGGAACCCACACCCTTCTTCCAATTAATGGTATATCTTACCAAATGGAATAAACTGAATAAGACCAATTACCCTGAAAGTATCTATTCCTTACAAGACATAGAATATCAAAGTAACTCTGAAGCTAAAATATGAGATATTATCAAGAGAATAAATTATGGGAAGAAACTAACAGGTCTTAAGAATTGCTGTAATAAAATAGAGATGTAGTTAAAATCCAAGTTTATACATTTTTTTTTTAAGTTTGAGTTTCTCTAAGAACTGAGTCTGTACTTAGCAATATGTAAGCCAGCATTCTTCTTGAGATCTCTGCCATGTATCATTATTCGGATTTGGTTGCTTTATATATTGCAGGCAGAAATTGGCCTATAGGAGGCAAATAGAGAGAAGAGAAACCCTGAGAGTTTGGTCCGTCACATTCAGCTTTTGTAGCACTTTTGTAGCTATAGGAGAAATACTTAATTTCTTTCAAAATTGGTACATACAATCTTTATTAGGTAGAACTTAATTATAATTTTAAAATTACTGCATATCCTGCCTTCAAACATAATTTGATTGACTGAAGACTGAACTGTGTTCTACTTCCAAAAATGACAGAACTCTTAATATTAAAAATACTTTGTTTTCTATTACTTGCATGGGGGGAAGACTTTTGACTTCAGTAAATTTCATTTCAGCTTCTTACATCTTCTGCATTACTTCAGGAGCCTATGAAAGAAACACTTTATACAGTGAATTCTGGATTGAAGTATATTTTACCTAAATTTAGCTTTTATACATATGGATAATTCAATTTTGTAATTACATGTGCAAAGTGTTAACATATTTTGAAAACAAATATAACGTTCATAAAATTTATCTTAAATGTATATTCTAATTACATTATTTTCTTACCTGCTTAAATTTGTAAAAAACGTGTTCTCAATTTCATATGATGACTCTTTTTAAAATTTATACCATATATTCTTGGAACATAAATATATTTGACTAGAATATTTTTACCACAGCCTTCTTCAAGCAGAAGAGGAACTGATTCCCACTTTAAAATGCTTATTCCATCTCTGTACTGACAGCTGGTCTTCTTCCCTGCCTTAAGGCCAGAATTAATTTTTGCTTTGCTACACTGACACTGGACAGACCCAGGGAAACCCACAGTCTGCTCTGATTTTGCAATCGTTATGTAGACTGTGTAGGCAGATGTAGACTACTCCCCATGCTCATCCTTTTAGCCAGAAAACTATGTGAACAGAAGGACAGACATCCTCTTTCTCAAATGACTGAAGAGTTTCATCTGTAGTGAAGAAGGACATAACATCAGCTGAAATTAAATGTATTCAAACAAGAATCCATGAGAAACTTGAAATGGCATGTCCTTCAAGAGTGTTTTGAATGATTTTAAATTGCTATTATTATTTTTTTGACCAAGATGAATATTTAGAAGAAGATGAAGCTTTGGGATCTGTATAGACTAGTTAGTCTGATGCAAAGCCTCAGAAATCATTTGAGTGTCAGAATGCAGCTTAGGCAATACTGCACATTATCAAAGTGAACCCACCTTAGTTGAATAAATTATGTGTTTATAAACAAGATATTATGGTATCCATGTCAAACATCTAATTGTACATGGGTTTGAGTTCATATGTTGCCTTAAGTTTTAGCTTTCATATTTTCCAAATTCTGTACTGCATTAGTATGTAACTTTGAACTTCATATAAAGTGTTAGCATGTTTTCTTCACAGTTTAGTTAGACAAAACCATCCTTTTCCAGCCTGAGAACCGTTGCAGCTTCATGCCCAAAAAGTATAAACAATAGCAAATTGAGGAGAGCAATCTGGGAGGATGGGACTTCATAACCTGAAGCTGTAATTGGACAATTAACCCCAATATGTAAATGAGCCAAAACTTATAAAAGTGTGAAAATGTGTTATTCATCTCGGGTGTAGCCTCAGCCAGGCTCTTGTACTGTCCAAGGTACATCCTTTGAAGCCTTTCAATAAATACCTGTTTTATCCCTTTAATACTATCTAGCCTCTCTTCTAGGTAGCCTCTCTAGCTATACAGCATATTCAAATTCTCTAAATTGTCTGCTTTATTACCAATACTTTGATTTAAGAAAACTGGTTTTATGTATCATCTCATATTAGGCAGATTCAAAAATGAAATTGTAAAATGAAATTGTAAAATTGTTCATTAAAAGCATGACTTCAGCATTACTTGAGAAGAAAGGAAAATATCTACTTAAGAATCAAGGCAAGTTTATAATGCTTAGTAGAACTCTGAGTAATTAAGGTTTGTCCATAATTTTTTATTGGTAAGTTGCAGGTCAAATAAATAATGGGAGAGCATGGAAGTGAAATATATATTGGTTATATAGCAAATTATGAGAAAGGCAAGCCACAGCTAGTAAAATGATCCTCTTATCTATCTCCTAATGAAAGTAGAGCAATTCAACAGAAGGAAATTTAATACTCCAAAATTAAGTTCTTTCATGATCCAATCTTCTCTTATGATAGCACACTTTTTTCTGAAAATTGCTCTCTTTGGAAACTGCTAATGAATCATCACAGAAAATTGCCTCAAAAATAAGTTTCAATACTCTAATATGACAAAAGGAAAAACCCTGAAGTTGCCCCAAAATGTGCAGAAATGGGGAAAAAAAAGGGAAAAAAAAAAGAAAAAAAAAAGAGAAAGTGATATTATTTATGTGCACGCATAAAAAGGCCATTATTAAAATATAATGTATATCTCAGGTCATTTTATTGCCAAAAAATGTGAAGAAAGCCATGCAATGCTTCTAAAAAGAAGGTAAAAGAATTATCCAAGATGAGAAAAATAATTCCCCTGAAATGAGATTGAAGAGTTAAATTTTGTCCAGCATGATCTATAGATACAGGAACAAGTGTCAATGGACAACATAGCTAAATATTACAGGTTTTATCAGCCTTGGTAACAAAGTGTGACAATGGGCTTGATTGAAAGTTGTCCAAAATTATCATTTTACTAATATACAGTTTCTAGCTGTCAGGATAATTAATGAAACTGAATTAATAAAGGTAAGGAAAATAGAAAGCCTATCACTACTGTAAAGATGAATTAGGTTTCAAAAAGAGAAATTGTAATACTTTTGTTGGTGTGTTTTGTTGATTTGAGGCATTGGGTGGGTTTTTTGCTTGTTTCTTTCTTTCTTGTATTTTTCATTTTCTCCCCCTTTAA
Organism: Tychaedon coryphoeus; assembly: GCA_013398595.1. Taxonomy (NCBI): domain Eukaryota; kingdom Metazoa; phylum Chordata; class Aves; order Passeriformes; family Muscicapidae; genus Tychaedon; species Tychaedon coryphoeus. Next base: position 1,276,402 of record WBND01000051.1, on the reverse strand, counting down.
ATACTTGCCGCATTAGCTTTATCCTACACTCACAGGACTGTAGTTTACAGCAGAGAAGAAGATCTAATGATTCCTACTGGGTTGTAATAAAGCAGATCTACAGAGAAGCCATAGCATGCTCAGTCTGAATACCTATGTGCACTTCCCTGGCTGCACTAGTCATCATTTTTTTATTTTTTTCCGACTGTACTTTCCTTTACTGTCTTGAGCCCATGAGTTGCAGCTTTTGCATTTTATATTCATTACATCAGCATCACTTGCAGAATACTGATAACTTCTCTAGTGCCGAAAATACTGTTCTTTTTATTTTTCTATGCTTTCTCTACTCTAAGGGCTTTTTGCTTGGTAAAGTATTTTAACCATCTACTAGAAGACAGGGTAGCTTTTCTAAAGAACCAGTGCTGTCTTTCAGGTTTCCTTTCAGTCTGTGTAAACTTAACAACAGGTGAATTGTTCAACAGCTGGATGAGAGGGAATGTTTGCAATTGAATATTTTGTGAATAAGCAATCCCTTTTAAATCTTTTATCCTAAATCTTGTTTACTGTTTGTAGAGTATCTTTGTTCTATCACAATGTAGAAGATACAGAACTATGTTTAAAATATCTGAAAATTCAAATAATTGGATACATAAAGTATGAAAAAGGTCAAAGATTATATTTAAATATTGAAAGGTAATTGACAGCTTCAATTGTCTGCAGCAATCCTGAGGAGAGAGACTGGGAAATGTCTGCACTTTGAAACAAAAGTGAAACTTCAAGAACACTTTTCTTTCTCAGAAATTTTTGCCAGAGTTTTTTAACATCAGGTCAGTAGGACAGAATATGGGGAATAAACTCACAATTAGGGTTTCACCTCTAACATTCGGGTTCAAACTTTTGCTTGGCTTACTCAGACTTAAAATGAAGAGCCTTGTTTGTGCCCTCCTTGCCCCAGTGCTGCAACTAGTGCACTACTTGATAGATTCCCCCTGTAAAATAACTTCTGTATTGGCATTTCACTTAGAGTATGGGAACAGATACATGGATTTGATTAAATTTTGGCTTTTCCTATTATTTTTAAATGACTGCAGAAGAAAAGGAGAGGGCAGTGATATTTTAACAGGGAAACCAATGGGTAATTACTGCTAGAAATGGAGGAAGAAAAAAAGGAAAAGAATAAATACTGAAAAAATATCAGTAGTGTACAAACGTGGTGAAAAACTCAAGACTTGAGGAGTGTCAGGAAGTAGCAGCAGCTACCAATTTTTGTGGAATACTTTCTGTTTTGCCTCACACTTTAGAGGGAGATAATATCAGAACAAGGAGGAGAACAGGCACAGACCACACACCACAGAGGCTGCCCAAGATGAGGATAGCCTTTTATGTGCTGACAGCTGAAATTCGATAAATTGATAAAACATGAAAACTGATTAGATTGGTTCTACTTTGTGTAAAACAGAAATAACTGTAGATCAAAGGAACAGAATCCCAGAATCACAGGAGGGCTGAAGTTTGCAGAGTCCTCTGGAGGTCACCCAATCCAAAACCCACGCTCAGGCAGGAACTCCTAGATCCTGCTCTCCAAGACCATGTCCAGGAAACTTTTGTGTATTTGCAAGGATGGATACTCCACCATCTTTCTGGGCAACTTTTGCCACTGTTTGGTCACTCTCACAGTTGCCAAACTGTTTCCTGATGTTCAGAGGGAACCTCCTGCATTTCAGTTTGTGACCATTGCCTCTGGGCCTGCCACCAAGCTCCACTGGGCTCCCTCCTCTTTGTACCCTCCCTTCAAGACTGTATATGTATATTGATGAGACAGCCTTGGGCTCCAGTGCTTTGGGACATAGAAAATGGGATCTACTTACAAAAGTACTACTGTATCATGTTAATGATCATTCTATCATTTTACTGTTTCATCAGCTCCTATTGTGTCTAACTAGTTGTGAGTTAACACTCACTTTGATGAAAGAACTTCTTATAAATTACTTTTCCTTCTCTTCTGTTTTTTCCCCCTTAGGTTTACGTTTTTAAAAAGAAAATATGTGAATGTATTTTCATCATTTTTTTAAAATTGAATTTTAATTTTCTTTTAATGAAATACTTAAATCCCATTTATGTCAAGCAATGAGCTTTAGTATTATACCCAGAGATAAGAGATAATAAATATCCTAAATGTCTGATTTGCATAATTTCATCTGAAGAACATGGTATACCACAGTATCAAAGGTCAGATTTCTCAGTATTCAATTTAAATTAGAATGGTTTGCTATATTGTAAACTTTTTATCTTTCTTGTTATATCTCTGTAAAGTGGGCAACAGATATTAAAGTCTGAGGAGTCAGCCAGTCAGGCTAAGGAAAAATGGATGCAATCAAAAAATGTTGGAGGAGGCCGAGATGTTTTTTTTCCTAGGTTTTTTTAGAGAATGTTTCCTATAGGATGGCTTCATCTGTTTCTGTCTCTTCAAATGATCCCAAACAAACTTTTGTTTCTTTTTGTTAAACAAAGATATATAATTCTTGCCTCATCAGTCAATTATTTCCCTTGAAAAATTGTATTTAATGTGGTTTGAATTCATGGAAATTTTTCTATGCCTTTCTGATAGGTCATTTCCCAAAGACCAGTCACCCTAAACCGATTTCAGAATCACTTATATTTGCATTAGCCTTCACTTATGCCAAAAAGAGCACTCATTCCTGCTGTTTTGTCACTCATTATCTTGCAAGCATTTGTGTGATGTACTACTTTTTGTAGAGATGTACAAGTAAATTTGGGTTTGTATTTATATCAGAGAAGTTGCAGCTGAAGAAATACATCTTGCATTTGAAGTGCAATGTAATGAAAGCAGTAGCTCACTTTATGGTCCACATCAATTCTCAAGAAAGCACAGACCACAAAGAACTTGCTGTACTTAGGCAATAGAATGGGCCATTGTGTTTGGGGATTAAAGCTGTCAATCACATTCTCCTCCTTTTCAGTACAGCCAACTTTAAAGAATCTTGGTGTTCAGCAACAATTGTTTGAAGCAACAATTACAAAGAGGGAAAGGGGATAAAACCTTTTTCTTTTAACTTTTTAATCTACCCATTCCTTTGGAAGGAAAGAGCGTTGGTAAGGAGCCAAAAATATTAATTTTATTCCAACACAACTTTTATAGCTAAAAGAGGTCTTTTCTTCGTCTTCAAGGAATAACATAATGCTGTAGCAACCTTACTCAGCCCAAGGGAAAAAAAAAAAGGTAAAAAATGTGCCAGTAATACAAATGCATGTAAGAAGTTATGTGAATTTCAAAATGTGAGAGAAAATGAAAGAAATACCCTCAGCAAAAAAAAAACCCAGTAAATATTTTCAAGTTTGTTTGAGAACAGAGAAAAATGCAAACAGGAAAGAATGAAAAATAGCGATTTAGAAGAAAATAATAATAATAATTTTACATTGACATTAAAAACAGGAAAAGAGGATATAGTATGAATAAAAATGATACCTGAAATCTCTGAGCCTAACTTTATTTAACACCTATTAATAACATCAATACTGAAAGATAAAGATGAAATTCTAATACTAGGGGCATATGGAGTTCACTGAAATTGCAGCAAGAGCTGGAACAAAAAGACTTAAAAATGAGGTTTTACTATTTCTGTCAAAAAGTAACCTGTATGAGAAAGGCTAGGGAATTGAATGGGATTTTTTTTTCAAGGGAATAAAATACAAACATATCTCTGTTCCAATCCTAAGACAGAAATAATGAAAAAAACCCTAAATATTTTATATTGCATAAGATCCTTTGACAGATATAGAGAGAAGTTACCTTGAATCATTTCAGTGAGTCACTTTTGTGCGTGCATCTCCATATCTTCATTTTATCATGGTATGGTCCCCAAGTATCTTTTTCGTGATTTGGCAGTCAGATGAATACACACGTATTCTGGTAGAGCTTATTGTCTGACAGTTGTTTACTCCTAGAACATGCAGAACACTGTAATGCTTTTCACATATAGAAAATGAATCTCCACAGTAGGACTATTTTACCTCCAATTAGCATGCTGAAGATGTGTTATTTTGTCTGTCTTTAATCTGCTGACATGTTTCCATCTTTCTATAGTGATACAACTGCTAGATGGCCATCAACTATAATGTAAATTTGTAAATGGCATGTGGAAACAACAGTGAAATTTGTTAACAGTAGCAGAATTTAATTCCCAATTCCCATTCCATTAATCTCTGTATTTTTAAGAGGTCCCACTAATGAGTTCTTTCTGTAATTAATCATGTTGACTCAGTTCAAAGTAGATGATTTAAATCTTGGTTGAGAAGTAAAGAGTTGGCAAACTGTCACTTACTGTAGAATCAGTGAAGTTAATAGTGAATTGAATGTGCCAAGGGGTTCCTCAGTGTAATAACATACTGGATTTGATCGTGAGTTTGTAAAATATTTAACATAAATTATTTTAGTGTAACTCTAGTGTTCACTACAAAATGATCTCCAGTTTGTTGCTGGAGATTTTTCTTTTAGCATTGTAGGAAATACACAGATTCCAACAAAAACGTTTGTTTTGTAACGAGTGATTCCTGCTAAATATGAAAACATTATTTTAATTAAGAAATAGTGATATGTGAAGTTTGTGATAACATTTGTAAAATCTAAACTATATAAATGTTCTAAAACTGGACTATTGCAAGAGGATCAGCAGAAACCTTTTAGAGATCCTGCAAGCACATGGAAAGTCACTGCAATCATGGAAGCTGATCACTTTAAAATAATTAGGTCATGCGTACGAACCTTTTTAGAATCCGGGGCTAATCTAGTGCAATGATGAGAAGATCTAAAGTTGTATAAAGAACCAGCATATGAGTTTTGTGGTGTATGGTAGCACTGAAATCAGTGGAACATAAAGAAAGAAAATAAAAAATTCTGCAAAGTGATAAAAATAATGACCATGTGTTCCATTGAAAAAAATTATATTCAAGCTATTAAGCAATGGAGTACAGGAGATACCAAAGATACTGTGTCATGTGAAAAGGGATTTCCTCAAACCTTCTGTGTTGATCAAGACAGTCAGCATCCCGGGAAAGCCGAGATCCTGTGCCCAACCAGTCTGTCAGCATCCAGTTATGGGGACCCTTCACTGAGCAGCCTTCTGGATCAGAGAGTGATTGGACTGACCTGGTCAGGGTCCCATGGGACCTCTCCCATGTCTCCACATCTTTATTTGAGTACGCTGCCTTCAGACAGTGACTGCCAGCACCCCTGAAGGACTCACACTAACGGTTTACAGAACACTCCTTGTTAATAAGATTATGACAGGCTAGGGTTCACGGATTGTCAGTGATAACATCTCACTGAAAAAAAAATGTTCAAAGCAATACACTGACAAGTTCTAATCCCTAACACAAACTGCCTTGAGATAATCATTCAGCATGCATAAGAGTATGATTCTTACCTGATATGAGTCCCTGTGGGGAAGAAGACAGGTTCAGCCCATAGATCGATCCCAAAAATTACAATGGAGTCTTCCCTAACTTAGTCCCATTTTTAATTTTATACTATTTCTTTATGTCTAGATGGAGCTGGAGTAACTCCAGTAGTACATATGTTTGTCACTGATTGGTGTAAAATTCTAAGATATAGTCAATATAAATAAAATATAAAATGTGTCTCTGTGAAGGGTGATGGTAACCTTGGAGATAGGTAGCTTTGGGATGGAGGTGTTCATCAATGTGACATCTGTGATCTCACCATGGTTCAACAGCCAAGACATCTTTTTTCTCCCCTGATTAACAACTGATATGGGGATTATCAGCTACAAGGTACCACTGAGGTCCCTCCCTTGCAAGGATTTTATCAAAGCCTGGCTGCAGGGTCTCTACTCCACCCTCCATTTCATTTCCCTTAGCATGTCTTGTGGTGGGAAATCAGTCATGATGACTGCATCCTATCCAGGGATGCAACTGCATTTCACCCTAAAATTTCTGTACCGTTATAACTCCTGTTAAAGTGCGAATATAATTTCTCACTTTTGTCTGATTTTACTCCCAGCCATTTCCCCACTTTCTGATACTCTGAGAAACTGAATGGTGGAAAAGGGCAAAAAGAAGGAGAGGGTCATAATGAAACTAAAAGTACTACAAAAATAAGAATTCCATAATAGGTGTCTTTTCTCTCTGTTTTGCCTGCTTCTTTATTCAGAGGAAAGAAATAAACTGATTTCAGAATTTGTCTGAAGACTATCTCAATAGGAAAATGCAAAAGTGTACTGTTGATGATAGTGCATCTTTCATCAAGCAGCTATGAAACAAGGGGGAGAGTGTCTTCAATTTTGAGGATGTCATCATTGACACTGACTAAACTTTATTATACTGGCAGTTATATCCAACTTATCAGGCAAGCCAGGAGTGTAATCTGTAATCTCTGTAATCATTCCAGTTTTGTTCTTTAAAAGATTGTGAATGAAGAGCATTTTGTTCGTTTTGTCTCTAGAGCCTCTTGCTCAAAACATCAGTTCAACATGCTAGTCTTCAAGAAAATGTGCTAGCTGAAAAGACAGACTACCGCTTAAAGCATATTGATACCTGCAGCATGTTATAAAGACACTTTAGCTACTTTAAGATATGCCAGAAATGTCTTTCAGGAAATGTTTTGGGTTTACCTAAGAACTGCATGGCAGGAAACTTTAATATGCAAAAAATTGTGGTATCTTTGAGGCACTAATAAGATTTGAATTTCTGAAAATAATCAGTCATGACTGGTTCTTGGTATTTCCTTGACATTATGAAATAATATCTATTTTACAAGTCAATTAACATTTTTTAGTTACAGTAGACTGATATGAGTCATCAATTTAACAGTCCTAAATTTTGTCATATTATGCATCAATAAACATCACTTCTTTCTCATTCATTTCATAGTTAGGTCTACTTGATGAAACTTTTTTTGAAAACTCACAAGATCACAACAGCAGTGAAGACATGAGATCCTATTTTGATAAACCATATAACATACAAGACATTCAAAACCAGAACCAATACAGATGATTGACTTTCTTTCCATTACAGAATACAACTAAGATTTGTCTTAAGTACAGATAAGAAGAAAACCTGGTTTTCAGGTACTACTGTGAATTTTTGTTGAAAAACAAATAACTTTTAAAAAAACTATTCAGTGGGCATTTTTATTTGGTGATTTTCCTGTCTATGTGTGATTACTATACAGTTATTTCTTTGCTTTAGTTGCATTTAAGATGTTTTAAATGCTTAAATGATGGCAGCTTTAGTAATAAAATAGTTCTCTGTATCAGGCACTAGTGATTGGTTTTATTTAGGAAGTTTTTGCATTATATATCACTGTTTTTGTTTGATGGAAGAGTGTAGTGAAAGAAATGAGATATTTTTTGAGAAAAACAAAAAAATCAAATTCCCTTTTCCTAACTCTTGTATAAGATCTACCACGGCTTTTTAAGTTGACCATAGATTTTTTAATTCATCCATTTATATGAATGCTTCTTCCTGTTATCAGCAGTTTAAAGTTATTATATCTATCAGTTCTGGAGCTGGCTTTTGCTGGTCTGAAAGCCAAATGATTTTGCCTTCTGATGTGTTTTCCCTTCCAGATCTATCCCTAGTGCTAGCTCACCCTTTAAAGATGTTAAGGCCTGCTTGTTTCCCTGTTCTGTTGTACTACTGCTGAACTCACTGAGTAAATCTAACTCTGCAAGAGGTTTCTAAGAGGTTTGTTCCCCTTGGAAAAAAATGAGGAATTAACCCTATTCACGGGAAGTGTGACCAGTTTAAAAAAAACAAGGAAAAAAAAAGTAGAAGACAACTTCAGTGTATCCATTATTGTCTCGCAAGTATAAGCCCCTGACAGAGGCTATAGGTATTCAAGTGTCCTTCCCTTGTGTATCTGCTCCTGGGTTAGCTTGTGGTGGTTGGTGTAATGCGTGCAGGGCCAGCAGTTTGTGTGATTGCTGCATGCCTTGCTGCCCTCAGGTGTGCAGCTCCCCAGGGATCACATCAGGGCAGATGGCTGATGCACTTGGTACCTCACCTGGCTTCCCCCTCTGGGCTTCGAGAAGGTTTTGGACAGCCTTGAGAGGCTGAATTTGCTCTCAAGTAGTGTTTCTGCTTAGGATCTTCTTTCCCCTTAGTTATATGAGGATTTCAGAGAAAATCTACACTTTCCAGGCAGAAAAGTCTGAGCTGTCCCCTAACTAGTTCTGAAAATAAATGTTCTGTAACAGGTTTTTTAAACTTAGGTTTCCATAAAATTAACAGAAGCATGTTAATAACTAACATTAGATAAAGAGTGGTTTATCTTCCAACTTTGGTGATACTTATGAATCTTTTTACAGTAGATAGGCTTAAAAAACAACACACTACAGCTGAAAAAAAGAAATTAAAAAAACATTAATAATTAAAAGGCTTATTAAAGGACTTAGGTCTTGGACATGAAAATAAAACCTTAAATTTAATAATGTCTGTGTTGGAATTTAATAATGTCTGTTTATTAATACTGATATTGCATTGGGACAAAAAAGAACAGTACTGGAGATCGATTTTTGCCTATTAATTTAGGTTATGGTGATGCACTGATTCCATTAAATACCACTGATAAAAATATTTTTAGATGTGGTAAAACGCAGCATGTAAGATCAAAATCAAATTAATATTAAATGAAATTAATATTACCTAGTATAAGATTAAAACATCTGAACATACAATAGTCCACATACTGTAAGTGTTAAAATACAGGCAGTGAAATGTAAATTTATATGCATAAATTTATGCATAGTGTGCACTGAGTTTTCATTTACAACAATGAAGCTCCACTTGTATTGAATCACTTAGAAGAATTAGAAAGGATCAATGATCTATAGCCCTATAATAAAAAGGACTAGGAAGGGAGAGTAAATAAACTTCTAGCTTTGAAAATCTTGTTAAATATTTTTATCTTAAAAAATATTTAAGGAACAGCTGGTTAAATCTTCCTTATAAATCAAAATTTAAAGTAATATTACATATTCTTCTGCTGTACCAAAAATGAATATTGTAAAACCAGTAGTTTTCTTACTGCATAGTCTGTTATTTGCATCTGTATAGTTAAGTTCAGCCTTTTTAGTAATGCATGACAATTTCTGCAATTTTTTTTTTTCTTCTCATTGCAGATCCTATAAATTTAAGAATTTGACTTGCTGGTCTAGCACAGGCAACTGAGAATAGAATTTCTTATCACGTGAGATACGAGACTGGCTGGTTCATTGGGTGACTGGCATGCAAAGCTATTATAGGTGACTAACGCGCAAAATACTTTTGCTATTGTCAATATAGGAAAAGAAAAAGGTCTGGTTTTTAAGATATCAAGCTTAGTTTTGCAGTTTCAAAAAACCTCCAATGCAGTTTCATCTGTCAACTTGCATACTGTCCTACTCTTCATGTTGTTGGCAAAGATGCTAAATAGCATTTAGACCAATATAGACTCTTGATATGTGTGATTCTCAGAGTCTTGGAGTCCAGCCAGACTTTCACTACCTTATGTTCTTCCATCTAACCAATAAAGTCTTTGGTATGACAATGGGGATATCAGGAGAGAATGTGCCGAAAAGCTTTACTCAGGTTGAGGGAAGGTATTTGGCCTGCTCTCTACATCCAGTTGTTTCATCAGAGGCGACAATCGGTCAGGCAAGATTTTCTCTTGGTGAATCCATACTTGCCAATCCAAGCCAGGCTGCTGCCCTGAAAAGCTTTTTGGGGATAACTTGCTTTATAAATTATATAGGGATACAAATAAGTTTGACCAGCCTTGTGGTTCTGTGGATCTTCCTTCTTGCTGTTTCTGGAAGATGGGCATGATTTGCCATTTTTCTGTTGCCAAAGTATTTCTCTCTTTGTTTAATAGATAGCAATGTACACTTGCAGCACAGACAGCCAACTGTGTCCTGAACTGCTTCAAAGGAAACATGACAAGCGGGTTTAGGAAGGAGATTCTCCCCCTCTACTCTGGCCTCATGAGATCCTGATGGGAATACTGAGTCCAGCTCTGGGCACACCAACGTAATAAGGACATGGGTCTGTTGGAGTGAGTCCAGAGGAGGTGATCAAAGGGCTGAAGCACCTCCCCTGTGAAGACAGGCTGAGAGAGTTGGGGTCATTCAGCCAGGAGGAGTCTTTAGAGAGATTTACTGCAATCTTCCAGTATGTAAAGACGCCTACAAATTATGACAAGGGCATATAATATTAAGACAAGGGACAATGGCTTTAAGATAAAAGAGGGTAGATTTAGATTGGATTTATTCTTCACTGGGAGGGTGGCGAGGCACTGGGATAGGTTCTTCAGAGTAGTTGTGGATGTTCACTGCTGGGACTGTTCAGGTCCATTTTGGATGGTGCTTTGAGGAAAATGATCTAGCAGAAGGTGTGCCTGCCCATGGCAGGGGGATTTAAACTAGATGACCTTTAGAGGCCTCTTCTAACTCAAACCTTTCAGTTATTCTGTAGCAGGGATTATCTCCCCAATGATGACATTCACTCCATTTAACACTGCTGGGTGTATCCCGTCCCATTTTGTATTTCTCCCGTTTACTACACACCTCTAAAATGACTGAAGGAATGAGGCATTTTAGTGGTAGATAGAATATATTTTCTTCAAGACTCCCGAAGGCCAGTAAATTGAGTTACCAAATACAAGAGCCATTAACCAATAGAAAAAAATACCAAGGGAAGTGGCTGATAATTCAGTTCTGCACTTTCTAAAAGCAAAATTAGAACCTTCCTGGACTGTACACATCAATCAAACCTTGGTAGTTACGCTTACCAGAGAAAGTGGGTGGAAACCTTTGCACTGTCTTGCATGTGACTGTTTACGTAATAGCTCCTTCTTGGCTAGAATCTATAGAGTTGCCATTGCAATCGTTTCCTCAAGAGGAGCCACTCTCCAGGAGCTTTGGTTTAATGGTAGAAAGAATCAGAAGGCTAAAACAATGACAACAGCTTATCTGTCTAATGTTATACCAAAACAGAACAGACAAATTCTACTTTTTGAAAATCTTGTTTTCATTTTGGAAGATATGGGATCAAACTCAAAATATTTTAGCAAGCCTTTTTAAGGGAATAAGGCTTTATATGATATGCCTTTCCTACACCTTTAGTGAACAGATGGGTAGCAATCGCTTACGAGTGCAGTTGGAGCACTAAAGAAAATGTTGTCATTTTTTCTCCTGCTAGCCATTTATCTATTTAATTCTTTGACAGAACAGAGGAAATGTAACTAAATGTTCTGTTTTAATTAAAATGAAAGTAAATTTATTAGTCAGGGAAATTCTGTGTTGTGTTTGTGCTTGGGGAACAGAACAAACATATGTCTCTGCTTCATTGTTTGCCACTATCTAACATGAGGTTATTTCTTGTTGCTTATTTGGCCTATTAAACAGATCATACTAGTCATAAACTTGATTTTTCTTAATTCTTAATTTCCTTTACTTAATTTTAACTGATTATAGTGGGCACTTATATGCAAATGGCAAAAGAAAAGCACATCCTGAGAAGCATTCCAGTAGATGGTGGTTTTATTAATTAAATGGCAGCCATGACATTACCTACATGGAAGAATGTAGTTGGCTTGTGGAACTCCAGTATTTCTTTATGTAAAAATAACAAGAATCAACTTTTTTCTTGACTTTCATTTCCATTTCTTCAGTTGTCTTATTGCCTGGCTAGAGGAATGAAACAGAGGGGCAGCAGGGAGGGGCTTTTACCTTAGTGATACCAGAGACTTATCACCACTGAAACTTTTATACATTCAATAAAATCTTACAATCTATCACTTGTGCTAAGCACACTGCAGGGGTACAGACATACAAGGCTAGGCAGTGCAGAATAGGAAGGATGGTGTGCCTACACATTAACCTTTATGGGGGAGAATCATCATCAGATACAGTGCTAAAGGGCACCGCTGTGGATGGCATTATATGGCTTTTAACCTTGTTTTCTCATTTGACACTTCTAAATAAAAATGCTGTCAATCTAAGCTTTCAGAATTTGGAAGTGACAAAGAAGTTTATCCTTTGTTTTACTTCCCCTAAATTTCTTCCTCTTTCAGCAACATTGATCTATCCTTTTTCCTACTCTAATTGGAAATAAGATTAATCCAGTTAAAAGAACCACTGGGATTAGACAGTAACTAACTATACAGCCCTGTACTAAACAGTTGACATTGTTGTCCCACAAATTATAGGTGATGCAACAACTAGGAGCTCTACTACAAAGCTCAGCAAATTTCAAAATCCAACTTTAGTCCTATATTAGTGCTTGATATAATTGCAAAACATGACTACTAAAATATAGTGCAAATTTTTCCCCTTGTGACAAAGAAGGCCAGCAGAATTCTGGGCTGCATTAGAAGGACATTACCAGCAGCTTAGAGGAAGTTGTCCATTGCCTGGTGAGACACATCTGGAGTGCTGAGTCCCATTCTTACCTCCCTCAGGACCCAATAGATGAGCATGTACTAGAGAAAGTGCAGCAAACAGTTGTGTACTTTATTCATGGTTCAGAACACCCACCATATCAGCTGAAGCAGAGAACTGGTACTGTTTGGCCAGGAGACAAGAAGGTCCTGGGGAGGTCTTACCAAAATGTAAAAATACCTGATGAAGTAGGGGAGGTAAGGAAAAGGAAACCAGACTCCTCTCAGTGGTGCCCACTGACTGGGCATGAAGCTACAAGCATATATTGCTGTATTTAAATATGTTGCTGGTCATGCAGCTGTTTGGAAGGAGCAAAAAAATATCTGTAAACATCTTCATATTGGAAAAAGTGATAAAAAAAGAATAACTTGAAAAACATACAGCTATAGTACAGGGAGGATACGATATAGTTCAGAAGGACTGCTAAGTTTCAGTGAAGATTCTCTATAAAAAATTACGCAATTTTTCTTTCCATATCTTCAGCATCATTCAGCATTATGGTTTCAAGGGAATTTTTATTCCAGCCTCAGTAGAAGTTGTATCATCATCTTTTAACGTTTTACATTTCCCCTTTTTTTGATCTGCCGTTAGCCTACTGAATGCTGAGTTTAAGAAAAGCAGTTTCTTTATCTTAGTAAAGAGAAAAAATACATAATATGCCCCAGAAATAATGTCCTTTTGGATGATATTATGAAAATCTGTCTTTATACTGTCCCAGAAGCCTTTGCTTGTTAGTGTTTTCCTACCTCTAAGCAAAAATTTATTAAAGCTCTTGTTACAGTGGGAAAGAAGGTTCTAACTCACTACTAGCTGTAAGACCTAAATTCCACAAAATGTAATGTTCATAGTTTGAACATATAGTAATGTTCATAACATATACGTAATGTTCATAATTTGGCATATTTGTATCTGACATTTTATACAGAGTATCTGAATAAGCATTTGCAACAATTCAGAGAACCTTGACCTGTGAAGATTTAATTCCAGTCTGTGTATTAAAAAAGTTTATTTTTGCCTACATTAATTTCAAAAACATCAGGATAATTTCATTGACAGTTTTAAACTTGCAAAAATGCCACCCATTACACATGAACATTGTACAGTTACCAGGTCGTATCCCATTTTACACTGATCAGTGCATGATCTACAATTACACAATTGTATTAGTTTCCTAGGAAACAACCCAATTAAGCAAGTTTCTTGATTGAATGGTATCTATCATAAATGTTGGTGTGAAATTTCATGGGATGGGCAGAAAGATCGACTAATGTCTAAGTTAATCACTTCACTGCCTTCAGCTGAGTCTTCTTTCCTGTCTGTTTCCATGCAGAGACTGAAAGATTGACACACCATGCTATTCTTTTATGGCCCTTTATATATTTTTTTTCCTATCTTTCCTGCAGTCAGAAAGGGACTGATTAGCTCAGAGTTTATGGTAACAGGTAGCAAAATGCCAGGCATTATGTTGTTTTCTTCCAAGTCCTGTCAGTATATTTTGCCTGCTGTTTCACGGAATACTAAAGGCAAGTGACTATATTATCACAAGTTTTTTGTGACTGGCAACTGTTACTGGCATCATATATCTAGGAACAGCTGTTGTTGTTTTATTAGAAAATACTCCAGTGATGCTTAGTGTAGAAAGAGCCAAGGAAGTATCAGCAGTGCCATTCCCTCTGCAATTAATACAGTGTAGATTTTGCTAACCTATATAAAAAAATTTAGTTTTTCTAATCAACTATTTAAATTTTCTAGAGAAAATGCATGCCTTACAGAATATTCAGAGAGACCATATGCAAAATAAATTGCCTTTTTCCTATTTCCTCTGAATATTTGTTCACATTACTAAAATAAAAATATAGAGGTATGATATGAGAAACCTCCAGAGAGTCTTCATTACCAACACAAAGGTAGCTCAGCTGTATGTTCATTTATTAGACAAGTTAAAAATTTCTGTCCCACTGTTACATATCAGAAAATGAAAATTTTGACTGCCATGACCTATTTTGGTATGATTTTCTGTTAGCTATCTAGAGATAGAAATGTAACAACATTGTAAATGCATTTGATGTCAAAATTATTTTTGCGATTTTATATTTTACTGCATTTAGGTCCTCTTTGAAATAGAAATGGCATTAGTGTGGTAATTCAATAGTGTCCCATTGTGATGCATCATAAAACTATACACATTATTTTTTTATTCAGCTTGACGTATTATGCTTTTAAGCTCTAGGTCTTATTGATATACTTTTGGATGATCATTTCTAAAGAGCTGTCATTAGTAAATCATACAAACTTTAAAGAAAATTCATTTCTGCATAAATTGGTAGCTGTTTAGAATATTTATTAATAACTCTGGAAATAAAAATGTTCATCTACTAAGACACGAAACAGATATTGGTGAGGAGTGTCAAATATGTTTTAAGACATAGACTGGGACTGGTTCTTAGGCACTGCAGCTGAGAAGAAGAATAAAGATTTATGAATATGAAATTTGTGGCAAGAAATGGTAGAATCCTTTGTTTTTACTCTTTCAAATCTAGGAAAAAGAGAAAGTGTTTGTAATTTTTTGTAGACTGAGAAGTTGCCCCTGGAGGTAGGGGTTACTATGTTATTCCCTGGTGTTTTGAACAAGAACATGAAAATTCCCAGTGCAATTGCTCTCAGTGTGTGAGCAGAGGTTCTTGGCAGCAACTGAACTAATTTTCTTCAACTGCAGCTATTAGAGTTCACATGTTTAAGAAAGAGTTGGACTTAAACTTGGCAACATCCTTATCCCAATATGATCTTAGCCATTCCTCATCTATCTGTCTTGCGTACAGGAACTTTGTAATCTATAAATGACCTGGAATTTTCATTACTTTATGTATTAATCAACCACTTAAGTGTTTTTCTAATTGGTTGAATGTTATCTGGGTGATTAGTCCTCAGCAGTTACCTGCAAGACGATCAATCCATGTTGAGCATATTAAGCACTCCCAAAGAGAGACTGATTTTGTGAGCACGCTCCATAACTTATTAACTGGAGCAGCAAAACAGTATTTTTTCTTTAAACTATAGAAACTAGTTTACTTTTGGTACAGCTATATATTTCCTTCATAATTAGTCTATGTCCTTTTCAGTATTGCTTTCAAACATAGCAAGTCCACAAGTTAGAAGAGACAAAAAGAGCCTATTTTTTGTCTTCTTCCCCTGTAATCATTGTCACAAACTCTCGAGTCTAGGAAGAGAACTTAATGAATGTAATTGAAAAAGTTCTGTATTTTGATATACTGCTAGAATTGTGTAAGTTTGCTGGATTCCTTAAGATCCATGCATAAACTGACTTCAAGGGTTACATCCAAATTTCTCTGGAATTCCTTTGGGGATACTGCTGCAGTCCCAGACAGAACCATTTTGTGGTTCTTTTCATCAGACTTTATTTCCCCATGACAAATTCAAATTCTTTTAGCATTCAAACTGATGAAAGGATTGACCTAACATCAATAACACCAAATCTCAGTATTTAGTCTTAAAATGTAGGCTTAAAAGAAATGTCAGAGTTCATTGAGGCTAGTTTTTTCAAACTGTCAGCTTTTTCCTTGAAATGGCATAATTTTGAATTCTTAAGAAAACTTTGATCATTGTATATCAAATTAGCCTGCAATACTGCATATAATCTCTTTAAACAGATATTCTTTACTCCTGCCTGTGAGAAGTCCCTGAAATATGTCAATACAAATGCATGTGCACGTATTTATTTTATATATATAAGAAGAATGAATGGAAGATTTTCACCTTCTAAATGCTCCTCTGAAGCACCAAGACTTCCCTCTGCTTGTCAAACATCTTATTGCAGAAACAAATGATTTGATGACATATGCTCTGAGTATATGGTGAATATTCATAATTCTGTCTTATTCACTGGAAATTACTGAGAAAAGACCTTAAAATAAAGTATTTTGTTTTCAGCCGTATCTCTGGGTTTTTACACCTAAGCAGCATTTCATCCAAGGGTAGATAGGCTGAAAGGTAACCCTATATTGTATCCCTTTCTATTTATGCACTGGAAATCTTTGGAGGATGTTTTGACATGAATTCATTTTTATGTTAAATCTTCTGGACCTTAAGAGAATGAAAGGAAACTGCTTTTTTTCCTCCTTTTTCCCCCCTCCCTTTTACTAATACAACCACTTCCCTGGCAAGGAGATTAAAAATTTGCTTCTGCCATAGTGCAGTAAAATAGTGAAAGCATCTGGATATAAGCAGCCCATCCCCCAGATCATGAGATCTGCCTGAATCTGGAGCTATGCACAACCTAACAGAAGTTGCATGAGAGAGAACACTCCGAAGACTGTGTATTAAAGCATTGATTCATATGTGCTGCAGCTGCAAGCCAGAGGACGTATAAATAGCAAATTGAAATAGCTTCTATTTCATTCCCTCCAAGCTTATATCCCCCAAATTCAAACAACTAGCTGCTTCTTGCCTTCAATTCCCTATCCTGCTAGCAAAATCATTTTTAATGTATATTGCTGAGCAGCTCAGAGCAATTCTGTTTGAAAAGTTCTCAAAATCCAGCAGTCCAAGTGATCTCAGTGAGCAGTGTTGTTCGTTCCATCTAATCTGGTGTAACAGCTTCCCTTCCGGTTATGTTAAATTGTAGAATTACTCTTTTCAGCTCTGCTTTTCAAATCTAGATCATTTGTACATGGGGTACCTATCATTTATACTTCAGATGCTGCTTCTGACCCATAATATATTAAAAAAAAAAAAAAAAAAAAAAAAAAAAAAAAAAAAAAAAAAAAGCAGTAGCTTTCTTTCCTTTCATCCTGTCATTTCCTGCTGGAGCTTTGGGACTCAAGCACGCTCTGGTTTCATGGCTCACTCCAGGGTACATGTCCTGCTGGCTGGAAACAAGGTTCCTTTGCACCAGCAGGAAATGTGCCAGGGCTTTCACTTATATGTTAATTACATTTTTAATACACTGCTTTAGCAGGTTGAGTAAGCAGAGTCTGACACGGCTGCCCCATTCCTGAAACCCTGAACCAGGAGAATGCCATTAATCTTAATTCTGAATAAGGTGTGTTTGGAGTAAAGATGTTATACAAGGTCCAGATTTTTAAATTACTTTTGCATCAGCCAGCCTGCCTCGATCCAGACAAGCCTGAAAGGGCACAATTATCCACCAACTTACAGTCACTGGTGTAGTGATATGAATATAGGGGTGCTACGGGCCAGGAAATCTTTAAAGGAGCGGTGCTGATCTGGCAGGGAACGGGTTGCTAATGTGCCACCTCCTGTGCCCCACCAGGATTGGAAGGAGGCATTTACGGGCATCATTCACTCTGAACCTTGCAGCCGGACCATGTGGACGGCTGATGAACGAGCCGGCAGTGGAATGTTTAGCAGGCTGTGACGACTTTGCACAGAAATAGGAAAATTTATCGCCGGCTTGCCACAGCAGCGCCGTACTGCCCGCTTTCGGTGGTGCGCCCCTTCTGTGCACTCCCGCCCCGCTCGGCAGCCCAGCCCTCCCGGCTCCCGGCCCCCCTTCCCGGCACCGAAATCAGGGGCTCGCTGTCACCAGGCTGGAGCCGTCCTCCTTCTGCACCTCAAGCACGAACAGGGGGGTTTCGCAGCGGCCGTGCAGTTACCGGACAAAGATATCCCTGTGCCCGAACGCGCCGGCTATACCGGTACGGGAGGACGGACGGACGGATGGATGGATAGATGGATAGATAGATGGAGGGATGGATGGATGGATGGATGGATAGATGGATGGATGGATGGACGGATGGATCGGTGTGTGGGTGGATGAATCGCGCATCCGTCCGAGAGCCGGGACAAGCCCGGGTCTGCCATTGCGCGCAGGAGGCTGCCTGCGTCCCCGAAGTGCCGGGGACGGGGAAAACAAGGCGGGGAGGGAGAAGGACGGGGGCGGGCGGGCGCGGAGCGGGGCGGGGGCGGCGGGCGGCGCGGCCAATCGCCCGGGCTGCCGGCGCTGCAGGAGCGGCGGCGCGGGGCGCGGGCTCCGAGGGATGCGGAGCCGGGCCCGGGTGCCTCTCTGAGGACGGCGAGCAGCTGTGCCGCCAGCACTGCGAAAAGTCCCCATTTGCTTCTTATAAATTAAAGTGCCTTGTCACCAGTTAGGGCAAGTCAGCCAAGGTAAGGCTTAAATGAAATGACACTTTAATATGTGGCAACATGGATATTTCTGAACAGCGGTGCCGCTAACACAACCTTCTAAGTCGTGCAAAATATTTTGTGCAATAATGCTGTCGTAGTGGGTGCACAACCTGTAATTTGTCTGTGTTAAAGTTGCCGCTGGTACGCAAGCCTTACCCTTGTGGTGCTGTAGAAACGTGTTTGCTTATCCGAGGCAGTTGCAAAGGGACCTGCAAAATACAGGCATAGAAAGGTAGCGGCGCTCTGTGTATGTGTTTGTGTGTGACCGTGTTCGTAATACCTACAGTTCTGCTCCTTAACTTATGGGGATAATGTGCAGATGCATTTTAATAGTGACGGCAGGCAGATCTTTTAGCTCAACTCACGTATGTGAATCTTTTAATGCAATAAAACCGCATGCCGTGTTGAACTATTTGTGAAGAACATTAAGCTTGGTATTTGAAGAGCAATTTCAGGGTTTTGGGTTCCCCCCCCCCCCATGTTTGTTACATTATATGTGATAACTGAGGATTGAAATTGCAGCAAAAGACCTCCTGCAGATTTACCTTTAGCTGCTTGTTAATGCTTAAGCAGTCACCTAACTTTACTTTGTGTAAAGGGCACTGTAAATAATACACAGGCAGAAATAAATCCTCTCTTCATTTCCTCCTAACCCACCCCAACTGTTCCTTTCCTAATGAACAAAAACTACTATGTGCCTTTAGTTCACACCACATTTTGACTGATGGAACTGTCAGTGGTCTGGAGCTGAGTGTTTTGGCAAGCAAGGAGTTCCTTAGGATGACTTTGCTAATGTGTGTATTTGAAAACAGCACAGTCCTGAACCTGTGTGTGTGTGTGTCTGTGTGTGTGCCTGTGAGAGTCTGTTTTGTGTACATGAGTGACAAGATACAAGGAGGACAGGGTACAGAAGCCAATGAAACGTGGCAAACGTAGATGCCTGCATGTATTTCTCTGACTGCATCTCTGTAGAGCAGTATGAGCATTTCTTATATTTTAATGGAGTTCATAATTCAGATTAGGGCTTGGGATAAATTCAATTTCATGTGCATCGATGCCCCATTAGTTTTTCACGATCAAAAGAAATACAATGGCAAACACAGGTAAAATTATGGCTTCAGTTAGCACAGGTGATAAAATCACTGCCTATATTCAAGGTACAGAATGTATTTTTCATTCCACGACACTAAGCATAGCTCCTTCCTTTCAAATCTTTACCTCTGTGCTGCAGTCAACCTTACACAGTTGTTGAAAACATTGAAGCCTTTCTTCTGCTTAAATTGTCTTTCTACTGAATGATAGTAAATGTTTGTCTTCAGGGAAAATACAAATTTTGTTTAAAAGTTTGGCACATGTTTGGCATTTTGCCTAACTGTAAAGGTAAGAAGATTTAGAGAAATAACCAAAAGGCTTCCCTAACCTACCTCACTGCCTTTGACAGAATATTTAATTTCATTTCATACTTTTCTGACAAAGACATAGTGTGGTATAGTTACCTAATGCAAATTAAGGGGTGGCTCTTTCTAAAAATATTTTAAATGTGTACCTATGGAAACAATTTAATAATTTTCTTTTGTAGTTAAGGTTACTAATCATCCTACTTAAGTACTACAATAAATAACCTTGTCATTTCTGCTTAGACAATGTCTATCAAACAGGAAACAAATAAACAATCCAACAAAAACCTTGTGAAACAAATCAAGAAAACAACCAAATCAACACATTCACTGTTACCTGCTTCTAAAAATTGACTGGAGAAGTAGTGTGTCAGACAGCACTTTACTTTAAATAGGAGCAAATCCAGTGCACAGGCATGACTTAGGGGGCACTGTGCTGCTGACTGAACCATTTACAGATGAGATCCAAAACTAAATGCCTTCCACTTGCAGGTACTGAAAATCCAGTAAGACTTTATAGGATAGGATTGTTGACTCTGCTATTAGGACAAAATTCCAGTCAAAGATTTTATACCTTGTCTAGTTTAATTTCTCATGTAGCTTAATTTGAGAGCATTGTTCTTTACAACCTAAATTAAAAATGATGTTTATTGTTTTTGTCCTGCAATGCAGAGACTGTAACTCTGACACTTTGTTGGTGCATGCTGTGCTAATTCATGGTAGTTGTTCTGATAAACATATGCAAAGTTATAAAGCAACTGGGGATAAATGTCTTCAACATCCAAAATTAGTGTATGAAGGTGCATGTGTGCCCACCAGAGAGGCACAGTAGTTACTACACCAGAACTGACATTCCTATGGTTTGTAAAATTTGCATAATACCCTTCAGGGAATAATCTGTACTTAAAAGTGACTTTTTTTTTTCAATAATTTTGTCTCTGAACTCCTAAACATCTAACATGTGAGCTCTATACATTAAAAACATGAGCAATTGAATTACTAGTTCGCAATATGATTGTATGGAAGATTTCAACCTTTATCTCTGGCAGATAAATGAAACTTGAAAGGTATGAAAAATTCTGTTAACTATAGCTCCTGCTCCTGGTTAAGAGCTGCATTTCTGTTAATACAATTAGTGCTAAAAAATATCAGTCTTATCAGATTGAATAAAACCAGCTAAATACCAGTGACTCATCTGTTCCATGCAGATGAACATGAGCTCCTGTTTGGACAGCTAACAGCTAGTTAGCCTTGGCAGATCTGTCCTGCAAAGGGGCCTAAATCATGACACCATGGGGCACAGTTTCATTGCTTATAGGCAATGCAAAATAAAGGTGGCAACTGACAGAGCAGGAAGGGGACAAAATACATAGCAAACCCCTGCAACAGCAGAAAGTGATTGCACTCACAGAAGAGGTTCTATGCATCTTCTCTTAGAGGAAGATGATGCATGTGCAAAAGTCATAAGAAGAAACTCCATATGAAAACCCCAGCATAGCCTACAAGGGTCTATGTAATTCAGGACATATATCTCACTAGCATTAACTATAGTGGAAAACTTATTTTCCATGATCAGTTGAGCTGCAGTTTAAATAGTATGTGTATAGTCTGGTGATAAATCAGGGTGAAGTGCTTAAACTTCATCATATACTTGATGGGCAGACTTGGACAAGTCTTAAAGCACTCTATAACTTCCTGTGTGGCATGACCTTGCACAATAGTTATAGAATGAAGAATGAATATTGCATGATACTGTTTAAAAAAAGTAGCACAGGACCTAATACTGAAGTGTTATTGTTTCTATTACTCTATTCCTTCAGCTTTGAATTATATACAATTTCATATTTCCAGCAAATGAAGCTACATGGAAGTTGGAAATGCAAAGAATTTTGAATTTGGAAGTGGAATTTTAAAGAAGCTTCTGAATTGAGGGCTAAACAAATCAGGTATCATATAAGGGAGAACAAAGATTGGCAGGATAAGATTATTTTTGTCCTCAAAAGCCAAGTTTTATCAGAAAACAGTTAATACTGTAATATTTTAAAAGAAGGCTTTAAAAATGTACCAAACTTTTTTTTTTTTTGACTGTTTTCAATATGCGCAAAGAGAATCAACAGAATTTAAAATAAACCAGTAAAAGTTTGAGATTTGAAAGGAGTGAATAAAGCTGATGTCCTATTTTGAGGATGAGTCTAGGTGGAGGAAGTTTTTGTTTCAGGGGTTGGATTTGGGGTTGGGTTTTTTTTAAATAATATCTTTGTGGATTGAACACAACCAGAATAACATAGTCATGCAGCTTTATAAGTAACTGACAAGTAACTCGGTAGCATTTGCACATCTGCAGTCCTTATATAATGAAAATGCATTCAGCAGTTGCTTGAGGCCTTTGCGAAATCTAGTTTTGCTTGATGGCAATTGTCATTTATATTTCTGTGGAATTCGTTCAAACTTGAGTAGAGTTAAAGCTGGGTTTGTCATCATAGAAAAGACCAAGCATTATTTTACTCCACACTCCCTGTGAAATTGCTTGCTTCTTTTAAAGAGATCTTGCAAAAGGGAGGATATTTAGGTCACAGACAAATTATTCCATTGTCATTTCACCTTACCTAGGTTTCAGTATAATTTATCCAGTGCTTACAAGGACAAATTTTCAAGGTTGTTTGTGAAACATGGTGCAAAAATATCCAAGCTAGCTGAGGAACCAGCTGCATTTCTACCATAGGACTGTAGTGAGGATCTGTGAGATTTTTGTTCTTTGTAGTACTTCACAGTCTACTGTAATATTGAACCCTGAAATTACTTTATAAGAGGGATCCAGCAGATTGTCTTGACTTAGCAGATGGGATGAGTGAGGTGATAGGACCAGCAGGCTTTTCCTTAGGACAGACTGTTGGATGGAGAAGTGAGAATTGACATTTCCTCATTCAAGTCCTCTCTTAGATGGGGACAATGAACAGGACACTTCAAAATCAGATATCTTCAAGATTTTCATGTACTTCAATTGCTTTGAACCATTATTTGGAGAAATCTGCCTCTCCTTGCTAGTGATACAGAAGTACATGCTTCAGGATAGGTGGTCTAAATACTCCCTGGCAGGTCTTCTCCCTGTGCAGTATTCCTGTTGAAAATAACCAACTCTTTATTTGGTTGACTCCTCGTTTTGGTATTTTCAGGTGTATCATAGAATCATGAAATGTTTTGGATTGAAAGGGACCTTTAAAAACATCTAATCCAGCCTGCTCTGCAGGACATTGACACCTTACTTGGGCAGCTCATTCCAACGTCTCCGTCATGCACAGTGTTGTTTAGTAATTAATTTCCATTAAGCTCTTACAGCACAGTTACGGATGCATATATGATATGTGTGTACCCACACGTTCTTTGAGAAGATATAAAGAAATGAATATTAACTTAAAAAATGCAATGTTTGGCATTCTAAAAGCATGTAAAAATTACTGGTAACATTGTGTGGCACTGACTGAGCAATTTTTTTTTGGCCCAGATTGTTTTATATTCACAGATGCGAATGTGCATTTTCATTATATGAAATTATTTGAATTCTATGATTAGTCAACTTAAGCAAATCTACAAAAGTCATACATTTGAATTTGAATTCTGTATATTTTACATCTTGTTCTTGCTAGGTGGTATGAAAGCTGTGAAGGAAAATCTTCAGTTCAAGAAACTACGGTTGCTTTCATTTTCAGTAATTATATTTGCCCAGAGAAAATAATCTTGTTGTGTCTTTTACTTGTAAACATTTATGTATTGGGCAGCTGTATGAAGGAAGCTTAAGATGACACTTTATATTGGGGTGAAATTTTTCAGGCTTGTATTCAGTCAAACTTCCAGTC
Source organism: Tychaedon coryphoeus (assembly GCA_013398595.1). Lineage (NCBI taxonomy): Eukaryota > Metazoa > Chordata > Aves > Passeriformes > Muscicapidae > Tychaedon > Tychaedon coryphoeus. Next base: position 1,252,546 of record WBND01000051.1, on the reverse strand, counting down.
ATGTCCTGATGTTTATGATGTGACAGTTGATAGAACAAATAATTTTGAAAAATAGCAACATAGAATACAACCTCTATAATTGCAGGACAAGAATTTGAGATACTCAGGCAGGTTTGAGACTGTCTCAGTGAGTCCTGATCTAAATGTAAAATAAAAGTGCTCCTTCAGTAGAGAACCTTCCTGTAATTAGTGAAAAATTTTATAGGTTAGCCATAGTATCAGGCTAATAATGCTGCTATTAATTTTCAGGGTACTGGAGTGCATATGCATGTGTTTGTGCATATTTGAAGGAAAGAGTAGTTGCTAAAAGGGAGATAGCTCCTTTAGTTCATTCAATAGTGAGAAAGATTTAATTTGACTGTAAAAAGGTATTTTTAACACTGATATATTGTATTAGCACCTGGGAAGTGCTGACTGTTTTAAATGTAAAATCTTGGCTTTCAGAAGAGGTGAAATAAAACTGGGGCACATGAGCATTATAGCATGTTAGCCATTATGCTCGTGTCAACTGCCAATATTTTAAAATATTGGGAAAATAATTTATGTCTGGATTACAGTCCACAACCACTGTTGTGGATTGTTTCTTGTATGCACTATTTCGTGTATGTTTTACATTTGATCTTTCAATAAATAATAAGCTTTCTTACTGGAGTAATAAAATCAAGAGAAAAGTTAACGCATCATTTATTACACACAATTTCCACACACTTTGCTGATGAAGAAAATTTGTTATATATTTGCTGTTCATTAAAGCATGAATTCTTGCATTCATATTAGTGAATCTGAGCTCAGAGTTATTATCTTGACTATTCAGATTAGAGAGATCTTAAATATTTTTCTATTTTCAGGAGGGAACGTGTAAAATTATCAGTTGATTAAGCATTGTATGTTTAGTTGTTTTTTGTTTTTTTTTTTAAGTTATGAAGTTAAGTTATTAAGTTAAGAAATTTTTTCTAGAAAACTGGTGGAAAAGTGGATTTGTTCCTATACTCATTCATTTTCAGTGAATTCACAACGAACACTGAAATCCTGTGTGGCTTTGTACTAGAAACCCTTCTAAGTGGTTTTGGAAAGCCACGTGTTTTTGGAAAACTGACATGTTTTCAAGTGGAGCTCAACATTTCCAGTTGATTGAGCTTCTTTCAGTGTTAGGTAAAGACTGCCAGGGTATTCACCGTAGCAGTTGATTCATATAAGGACTAGTGTTTACTAAGCTGGATTTATTTGTCATCTTGTATACTCTCAGGACAGCTCTCCAAGGCATACAGCTCCTTCCCTGTGCATTAACAGAGTGGGTGCACCATAATTGTCCCGAGCAGGAGCAGAGTGAGAAGATAGTTACTGCTCCTGCCGCAGATGATGAGACCTGCTCCCCTAACTCCCCTCAAGCAGCAGGTACCACTTCCCAGGTGTTAAGAATGCACATCATGGGCATGCAGACTTTGCACAGCTTTAAGATAGGGAGTGGATCCCCAGAGCTGACCAAGTGCTCTGGTTCAGTCCCCAACTTGCTGCTGGGACATAAGTGCATTGGCTTGACAGTGGATGCCTCTTTTGCGCTATAAATTGGACATTAGGTTTAGAGGACTTAGGGGGAGTGATAGTGTTACATGAATATTTTCCTGGAGGAGGCCCTTATGTTTCTATGATCCCCTTCAAACAACTGCATCAGTTTAATACCAAACATGTTTAAAATTATAAGGGAAAAACCTAATGTTGGAGACCTCTTGCTCTGTTAAGGAGGAGTTGGTAGGATATGTATTCCCAGAGAATTGTCCTTCAGAGAGCAAGAAGGAGCTTATGGAGAATGTATGCAGAATTATTCAGCCAACAAGTTGCTGCTTTTCCCTGGGACTATTTTTTTTTTTCCCGGGGTTAATTTTCTGCTGAATTAGAGAGCTATGTCATTTTGTAGGAAGGTTTGTCATGTTCTGTGTCTAAAGCAGAGGAATTTGGGGGAGCAACACACTGGATGCAAAGAAAGAAAAATAAGGCACCATTATTTTGATAATCTTTCTTTAGCCATGAGGCAGATGAATGGAAAAGGTGACCAGAGGGATGTTCCTTTGTAAGAACCTTTGAAAATTTCCCTCCTAGATGAAAACCTATTCAGGAGGTTTATAAATACCTCTCAAGTAAAGCCAGCAATTGACTATGTAGCCTTGCATTGTGACTTGAAGGCTAATGAACTTGAGCTTTTTCAGACTATATAGGTCAGGTGATGACTGGTTTCCTAAAGCTATTAATGCCTACTGTGCTACTGTTTGACTTATGTTGTTACATTATGGTTGTGTGTTGCTATGTCATGTCAGCATACCTGTAAGTTTTCTAGTTCTGAACTGAGACAGGAGATGTCCTCATTTAAATTTGTTTGGATTTTTTTGTTTCTTTGTTTTTTTCTTTGTTTGTTTCTTTGCTTTTTTTTTAATGAAAAAGAGGTATATCATACCTGAAATGCAGTGAGTTTCCTCCACAGGACTGTTCTGTGATAATTTACTCATTATATTATAATGAGCACTTGCTGTATTTATTGTGGAGCTTAATATATTTTAATGACTATTGTGACTCCCCTGCAGAGCAAAACTCAAGAGTGTCTCTATGCACATGATTAATTTAAGTGGACTTGTTACAAGTTTTGGGACTTGTGAGCACATACTTTTTTGCAACATACTGCTATAATTTTGCTTTTAAAAGCAGGACATTATTTTTCTTAGCTTTGGAGAAATCAAAAAACATAAATACTTGTACATTTAGCATTCATATTTTATACCAGGTGAAAGATGAGTGGTTTCATTAAAATACTCTTGTATTAAAGGGAAGCTTGTAAATTTTTTGTTCGGGATGTTGATGAATTCACTAAAATTAAAGCTCACAAATTAATGTCATTTGGTACTTGACTTGCCTCTCTAGTTCTGCACTTTATAGATTCAGGTTTATGTTTTTTGAAAAATATTAGTCAATATTTAAGTAGGTTTATGGCATCCTCAAAGCAATTAGGGACACATGAATATAGAATTATTTTTTGTCTTCTGAAGATCGTCAACATTATGGCAACAACACTGTGTTCAGGAAAATGAGAACTGGAAAAAGAATGTCATACAAATTGACTTGCAGACAAGGTCTTTAGCCTGTCAGTCTGTCTAGTCAATCTTTGTAGATTGCTGGTGATATTGCAGTGACACCAAAGCTTTTTGTAATGACATTTTTGTAATATCCACATACCCTAAAGGAAACACCTTGCTCTTCTCTATGCTTTCATGATGTTACCATGAAAGTCAGATGCAAAATGAGGAAGCTGTTTGAAAAATACCGTTTTATCAACATTGAGATTTAAAAATACAAACTGATTTTCTGAATTGGCAAAGTTGTTTATCTTCTGCAAATCCTGAAGGCCAACTTAATTTACTTATTCTAAAAACTGCAGTGTTAGTAAATTCAAACAGATAGATAACTCTTTAATCAAACCATTCTTTTCTTTTCTTTTCTGTACTCTTTCTCTACTGTGTCACTTTTGTTTGAATAACTCTTGCCATTCCCAGAGACTTGCAAGAAGAAATTTACTCAATTTATGAGTACACAACAAATTTATATTTTCTTATAGAAACATTAGATAGGTAAGCTACTCCCAAGCAGAATGTTATAATGCCTGATTATTTCAATGTGAGTTCCTGCTGAGTCCCTGAACACCAGACAGCTACCACTCAGCTAAGTAACTGTGAACCTTTGTGGCATCTGAGGATAGGACAATTGTTATTCCTGCTGAGTTCTTGTCTTCCCAGCTCCTCCCTTTTTCCCTTATGCCTTTACACTTTTTAATGACTTTTTCATTTCTGCCCACTCTATATTTTCACTTCTGTCTTTATTTTAGCTCTAGTTACATTAAATGTCCAAGTTATTTGCTTCATTTTTGTAGAGCACTGACATTATATTTGGAATGAAGATGGACTTGGAATAATTGCAGAAACAAGGAACGTCAAATGAAGAGTTTAAATTAAATTTGGCCTCATTCCTGCTATAACTGTGAATGTATATTGTCTGCAGGAAATGATAGTGTATAGACTGCACATAACGACTGGCCTTTTGAGCTCCTGTTTCCCATCTCATTCCAATATAAGGAAGCGTTGTGTACCTGTGCAATTCTGCTGAACAATTTTAGCAATTGATTAAAAAGGCTAGAAAGTAAAGGATAAAAAAGACGAAATAAAGAATTCAATAAGGAAGTAAAAGTGTGTCATTTAAGAAAGAGATTGAAACCTTTTTTTGGCATACGATACAAGAAAAGAAGGGCATGACTAAACCTGTTTTTTGCTCTTCTTGAAATATTGTTCCAGATTATTGTAGGAAAGGTGTCAATTAGAGTCAGCTCCTTTATGCCTTCTTATCTCTTTCTTTTCATGAGAAGATGTAGTTAGTTTTACAGATTGCCACATAAAGAAGTTGACTTTTCTCCCCCTCAAGAAGGTATTTATGCAGTAGATATCTTACTCCTAAAGAGGATTACAGGCTTAGACCAATGATTCAGGGTTTGTAAATACTTTTTATGATATTATAAGCAATATACTAGATATTGAAAATTATACCTATCTTGTGCCTAATTTTCGCTCACCAGGGCAAAATATATTTGCATATTGAGTTGGATCTCAACTTTGAGATATACTGAGATCCTCAGCCAAGGGCCTCAGCTTTTTATTGATACTTCTGCTTAGCAGCACAGAGGGAGCTTCTGCAATGGAGATGGATTCTGTTGGTGTTAACCTTCCCATAGAGATCAAAGGGCTTCTGTACAGCTGCCACCATTCTTGTAGCCTGAATAAAGTTCACCAAAAATTTTTCTTCAGGAAGGCAGGTCTTTGCAACAGAGTTGACATGAGGACGCATACAAAAAGCTTTCTTCAGACATATATATACATTTCATTTTTAGATGTAGGATACAACTCTTGTCCTATCTGCAACTCTGCAGCAGCTGTAACAGTAGTGCTGCAATCAACTTTACAGATTTAGGAAACTGTTTGTCATCCAGTTGCTAGCACCTGCCTTTTTTCTGATAAGGAGATTTCTTCTTGCTATAAGGACTAAATGAATTCTGCATGTCAAATCCTTACATAAACTGGAGAAAAGAGCCCTAGTAACCTGACCAACTTTTCAACATTAGGAGGAGATTAATGTTTTTCCACTTGGTATTTCTTATAGCATAGTCCAGTTGAAAGTTATCAGTTTGGTGTGGGGTTTTTTTGGGTGGTTTGTGATTTTTTTCTTTGCTTGTTTGTTTGCCTTCTTTCTTTACACTTTACCTTAAAATGATGGGTCTTTTTATATGTTACATGTTCCCATGCAGATATTTCCTTTGTCTTTGACTCTATTCCTTGTTGCATACACATCCTTTCATTTTTATTTGGTAACTCTGCAAGTTGTATATAAACTACAACAAATACACCATTCCTGTGTTTGACATCTCAAAAATATTGTTATTGAGTAGATCCCCAAAGGCCCTGTGAGACTGGTATCTTAACATTTCTTCAGTCTGATCCTCTACAGTTTGCACTTTTTCAGTTCAAAAGACCACATAATTCTCTACTGCCTAAAGGCATGAGAGATTGTTTTTTCTCACAATCAAAATGAATAGGTATTTTCAGCTCTCTCCATTTTTGTTTAAAGTTTGTCTTTGAAAGCTTAGGATGATGAATTTGAGATTTCCTTTCAGGCACATGTTTATTTCTTTCCATCACTTATATTTTAAGGTTATACTTTTCACTCCTTATTGTTCAAGTGCAGTAGAGATTTATTGAACTCTTCTTTGTCAGGTAGTACAAACATAGTGCAGTACTACTTTTCCTTTTGAAGACCTTTTTGTACCTGAAGTGGCTTATGGTATCTTTGATGTTTGCCTAATTGGAATCTCAGAAGTGAAAAAATAAATAGCTGAATGAAGACATAAGTGGCAGGCCTAAGGTTGTACTTAATCTTATTTTTCTTTCAATCATTCTTTTATTCATATGCCTTTCAGTCAGGTACCCTTCTAATACTATTATTTTATTTATTTCTATCACCCATTTCTGCATTTGAGTCTCTTAATTATCTGTCTCCCACACTTTGACAGAAGCTCCTGAATTTGCATTTGTCTTCATGGTCCCTCTAAAAATGTCTCAAAACTTTTCACTGGCCTTCTTTTTAATGACTTATCTTTTTTGAACAGTTATTTTTTTATCCTGTCTCATCTACTTGTCTCGCCTAGCTTAGGCTTAAGTTTCTTAGGACAGGAGTGTCTGTCTTAAACCTCTATATAAACATGCTTTACACAGACAGCTCAGCAGAAGTTTTGCATCTAATTTGGGATTACCCAGTGCAATGATGCAGCCTGGCTGCCAATAGTCACACGGAAAGGGGCTTGGGGATCTGGTGGGCCATGAATTACAGGTGGAAAGTGCCCTTACAGCTAGGAAGGGCAGGCACGGCAGCAGGGTTGGGACACAGAATTCTCCTCTTCCATTGCAATGCAACGGCTGTGCCAAATTTGCAGTTCTCCAAAAGAGGAAGGAGGTCAAGAAAATATAGTGATGAGTGGGAGGCCTGGAGGTTCTGGAGGCTGCATTGCCAGGAGACGAGAAGAAGGGCACTGCAGGGAGGTAGTTGCAGCAGCAGAGGAGCCAGAGCCAGGCTCCCTGGGAGGTGCACAGCGACAGGGCAGGGGACAGCGCCACGAGTGCCAATGGAGGAGACTCCTGTTGGGTTTGAAGAGGTAACTTTTCACAGGGAGCAAGGTTAAGCACTAGGACAGGTTGCTTAGAGAGAGACCTCCAGACTTAGAGGTTTTTAAAATTCATCTGGACATGGCCCAAAAGCAGCCTGATAAAACGTAGAAGGTAGCCATGCCTTGGGGAGGAATCTGGGCTTATTGGATCTCCGAACATCCTTTCGACCGACGTTTTTACTCTTGTTGCTCACTCTGCAGTCCTGTTTGCAGTGTTGACTTTCTAATTTGCTCTTTTGTAGAAATAGCAATCTGTCGAATTCTGTGGAGCTATTGGTGATTTCACAGGGATAAATTCACTTCTAAGTCTTCAGCTGACTTGGGAATGTACATTTTTCTGACTTGGGAATATATTGCATCTATTAAGTACTCATTTCTAGTCACTTTGGATGCAAATGTCCATTTCAAACTTCAGTAATTGGAGAAACCAGGTTAGAGAGATAGACCAGTTTTTAAAGGATACTTTTTTTACATGCACTGATTACTAAAGCAAGTACCCTTCTTCAAAAAATATAAAGTCTTGAGAGAGGTATGAGTATTTCTGGAGAGGCAAGAGCGTAAGTGAACTGAAAAATTCAAGACTTGAAGCACAAGAAGGATAAGTAACCTGTTTGTCACAATGGCAAGAGCAGAATTGATTTGTAGAGTTTTACATCTTTGAGGCCAAAGGAAAATACAAAACTATGAAGGTGAAACAAAATATTTATGTCATCTTGGGGTAAGCTACAGAAGAAAAATGATGGCCAGGAAATGATGGCTGGGAGGACCAAAGACTTGTTTGGCACTGGAGTACTATCTGAAGGAAAGAAGTTAAAGCTTATGAAACAAAATTGCTCAGATAGACAACAGTTCATTCTAGAAAATAACGATGTCAGAAACATTCTCTGTGTGCTTAAAATATTTCCTTAATTTCTAAGATAGCCCTCTTGCTTAGTAGAGCAGAATTAAAGCCCTTCTTCTGATTTCTCTGAGTTTAGAATTAGTTTTTCCCCTCAAGCACCATGCCAGTACAATTAAGAGCATCAATTTACAGCATGGCCTGGCAGAAAATACTAATCTCTTTGTAGTGCTTTTCTAAGTGGGTTGGGGCCTAGCTGGCATTAAGCATAAGGAAGCATCAGCCATCCTAAAGGACCAACTCTACTGCTCCATTTTTGTATATGTTTAATAATTTCCTAATTTTCACTGCAGCTTTTGATAATCCTGAATAAATGTTACATGTGTAGTGCATTGTGCAACCTTTGGAGAAATCGCAAACAACCTTATTATTATCTCTTCCCAGCATATGCTAAATAGTGTAGAGAAAATAAGTCTCTTGCAGATGGACACAGAAAAAAAGGCAGACATTTCATCAATATAATATTTTTAATAACTCGTGAACTTTTTACAAAGAGAATAATAGCATGTTGTATGTTTTTCTTCTTTCAGTTCTGCGGGAGTGTGTTTTTGAAACAAAAGTACTTTTATATTATTCTGCTAAGTTGATTTTATCCTTTAGTTTTAATGCATTAGATTGTTTTATCTTGAATGTGCAACCTGTTCATGGGCAAGGTGCAGCTCACCATCAGCTTAGAGAGGGGACTTTCCATTCTGATTTGCATGGACTATTATATTTCATCTTCTCTCAAATAATATTGAATGTATTAGCTGGCACCTGCTGGAATTATAATTCAGTTCAACTGACAACTCTGGCCAGCTACTTCAAAATAATCAAATTTTTCTATTTCTTGGAAGCAGCACATAAAGTATATAATTTTTGTTGTTGTAGTGCCTGTTGGAAACACCTGACTTCTTTTCTACTTTTTTGAATGAGAAAGGTAATTTAGATTTTTGTTTTTTTCCCAGCATAGAAATCAGAGTGTATTCTATCCATTTTTATCAGAAATGATAAAAATAAAAGCTTCACTCTTACCTTTTCTTTCTTTTCCATGGAAGCAGTAGGTTATCTTTTTGAACTTATTACAGACTGCTGACTATGGAGAAAGGAGACATGGCTGAGTTAACATAACATAACATAACATAACATAACATAACATAACATAACATAACATGGTTAACATGGCTGAGAAATATAACTGAGTTAACATTAGTAACATTGCTTCGCAAGTGCCGTTGATATTCCCATCTGAAATTTATGATCTCTTGTACAGAACCAGCAATACAAACAACTCCAGTCCATTCAGGAAAGTGACTATTATAAATGAATGTTTCCAGTGGTGTCTCAGTAAGATCTCCTTTTTTATTTTGAAGTGTTGTCAAATGAGCAGAGAATAAATTTTCTTTGAAGTGAGCAGAGAGGAAGAACATACTTTTGGCTAGACCATGGGTCTGAAGCCCAAGGGGAAGGTGAATTTGCTGTTTCCTTCCTTGCAAGAGAGCAATTTTTAGCTTGTGTAGCAGTCAACATTTACTTGTTTTTAATGATTGGTCCTGGTTAGATAAATATCCAAAGGGGCTGAACCACTGCTCAACTTTTACCCAGGGTCTGTGGGAATTGGCAACAACTGGATTCCTAGAGACAGAGTTTACATGTACCCAGCCCATCTGGAGCCGGCTTTTGTAACCATAAGATGACCAAGGAAGGGGAAGAATTGCATAGTGAATTTTATATGCTGCTGGGTTCAGTAAACCCCTCACATCAGCTACTCCCTGTAGCATTGTATTAATGTAGTCAATCCCAGAGAAAATCTTATCTTGTAAGGATATGGTTTCATTATATGCTGCCATATGCCTTGTGAGAATTCTTACGGTTTTATATTTTTACTGGTTTTGATTATTACATAAACACAAGCTAGCATAGAAAACTGAGGAGTTTTGTTCTCATTTTTTAACTTCATAAGACAGAGGTTTTTAAAGCCATAAAGCTTAAAGCCATAGCCAATCTCTAAAAGAGTTTAGTGTTCTGTCTGTGATAATCTGCCACTTCTTCCTCGCATCTGTCTCCAAAACTTTGAGGCTGTGGTATGAAATGCTGATTTGGTTGCTACTGAGCTTGGTGGAAAGATTACAGCTCCAAACATATCTCGGCTGCTCTTCACTACATCCTGCCAGAAATTAATATAGCCACGTGTCTGACTGTAGAGTTGCATTTGTAGCCTCTCCTTACCGTGTGTCTGTCAAATATCTTTCACTTAAAAGCAAAGTTTAATCTGACACGAAACATTTTGATCAGCACCAGCTCTGACTGTGCATGAAGCTGAGCTAGTGGACCTGAGGGTCAGCAACACCATGAGAAAAAAGATGCTAATGAGCAACTGGGGCATAATGTGGATGGTAACTTTTTGCTTTTTGACTTAACCCACTGTCAGCCAAAAAGAAAGCTAGTAACAACTGTGTAGCTCTAGAAGTGTGAAAAGATGGGTGGAAAACTAGCAAAATATGTAATAGATTGATGATAAAAATATTTTTTCTAGATTTCCTTTTTTGCTTTTTTTCTTGCTGTGATTGAATCCAAATTAAAATTTTCTTCCTTGTAACATTATATTTTTATCCCTTGAGCAAGTGGATAGTGATGCCTCAATATGATATTAGTTTTTATTTTAAATAAATTTAGAGAACTGAGGAAACAACCCTGCTTAATGAACAGGTCTCCCAAAAATGAACTCTGAAGATAATGAGCCAGAAATTTTGCTGATTAATTCCTGATGCCACATCAGTGAAGTCAAAACAGCTGCATAGAAGACAACTTTGAAATAACTTGTAAACTAAGGCAGAAATCTCTCTTCAGAATTTTTTTTTTTTTAATTCTTTCCAGTAATTTCTGGTGTTACCTGAAATTCAGCCTCATTTTCAAAAGTCATTGTCGTGTCTGTCGGTCAGATTGCAGTTGAAATAATTTTGTTTGAGTCGAAAGATTTACTTTTTTTTCTCCTCAAAAAATTAGCTAGTCAAATATTACCCTGGAAGTTATGAGGCATTGGTCATGGTTGCTTCCACTGCTGTTGGGGTAGCAATATGTTTAAATGTTCTTTGGCACGTCTTTCAGAAATGCATGCTTACTTTGGAAGATAAAAAGGAGATCTGAGCAATTTTGTTTGTAAAAGTGATTACTGATCATACTTGTTTAGTGTTACAGACTTACTGAAAATCATAAAGAGAGAAAGATCTGGTATTGATCTCTACTTTCACAGATTCTTAACTTTATATAATGTGTCTAATTCTGCTCCAGTGGTGGAATAAGTCAGTCTGTAATGCTGGACATCCAGATAAACCTGCAGAGAATCAGAATTGGGTAACCTGCTGGCGAGTAGGTGACAAAGGCTAAAAGAGCATCTAAGACTCAATGTTGTAGCTTCTTTCCTTACAATTTATGTGACACAATTGACATGAAATGGAAAGGTTCAGTTGTTAGATCTATAAAAATACCCACAAAGCATGACCAAGATAAAAGACACAGAGTGGAAGGTCATATTTTCTTCTCAAAAGGATGGTTCCTTGACTATAGGTGGTTTAGCAACTAAAACTTGTGGAAAAAAAAATATTTTTTTAAATCTTACTTTTTTTTTTTCCTCTGTGGGAGATCTTTTTGTTGTTATATCTTTTAGAAGAAAGATTTTTCCTTTTCTATTATCACAAATCCTGAAGTGGCTGATTATTATTGTAGGATAACCTTGTGTCTGACAAAGTCACATCTGAAGAGGTGAAACAATGCTCAAAGGAATGCCAAAGAGTGAAAAATGTCAAGATGTCAAGCATGTCTTCTGGATAGGTTAGGAGCTATTTTCAAGAGTACATATTGAGAGGGAAAGAAATTAGCTCTGTTGGACCTAAGTCAAAAATACAGTTTGGCTGTGAAAACTAGCAGTGCTTATACAGCGACAGAGTTTTGTCTGAGAAATAAAACCAGCAATGTAAGAAGAGCCTAAAGCAAATCAGCTGTAGTACAGATTTATCCTCATCATAAAGAGGTTAAGCATTTTTTCTTTTACAAGTACAATGTTTATGATTAGTTTTATTGTTACTGGTGTGTTGGGTTTGTTGTGTTTTGGTTTTACCTGAAAAAGTAAAACCAAAAAAGAAGAAACTGGATTTGTTAAGTGTGTTGCCCTGGCTCAGGGTTGCAGATTACTATAAGAAGGGATTTGTCTACAGTTTTCAAAGCTAAAAGACTTCACGTAGACTGCTTTCAGAATTTATATGAAAATATTAGCAAGGGAAAAAAGTCTTGCAGTGATTATTAAGAGGCTACCTAAGTATGTGCAAAACATCCAACAACTTGTGTGAGTATTCAGGACATAGGAAGAGGTTTTGATATTTCTGTAGAATCTTTGAATGTTTAAACAAATATCTATTTCCATTGTCTTAATTTTTTGGTCAAAGTGGACAAGAAAAAGGAATGTGTCTCATTACATTGGGACATAGGTTGTCTAGAGTACACTTCCCTTGTCTTGTGATGTAGGATATTTTGAAGAAAGAAAAATGTCTTGATTAAAGTTAGCACTGAAGGAAATTCAAATTCCCTAAATTCTTGAAACTTAATGCTGTGTAAGGAGCAAAAAAAGATATCTCAAAATCTGAAAGTAGCTAATAATTCAGAAGAACTTTCTTGGTTAGGTCACTAATATAGTATATATTATACTGTATCAGTAAGAGCAGCAAAGTAATCAGAAAAAGAAAGGGAGAAAAATGAACCTTATTGTATTCTCTCACTGCTGCATAAAAGCAATTTAATACATGGAAGAATTATTTTCGTAGTATTTTAAAATCAGTAATTATTTCACGGTTTGGCTGCAGTATATTTCTGATTTATTTTTGTTTTATCAAAAATACCCTATGTCAGAAGGAATAAAATTTTGATATGACATGGTAATATTTTAGTTACAGTCTTAGAGTAGGCCTTAGAACTTGCTGTGCAAGGCACTTACAGGGGAAATGCCAATGTGTGATTTATTTTCTCATAACTCCATGGAACCCTTCTTGTATTTTACTTTTAACAAAAGTAAAACCACAAAACAATCCCCCAAATAAATCTTAATGGTTTACAAAAATGCTAAAAAAGGAATTAATATTTTATATTAATGATAAGTGATCTGATTACACATTTCACTATCACAAGGATAATCCTTCATTGAAATATCTCTTCCTTTTTTTGTGCTGGTTAGTCAGACCATTTCACTGTTATAAATGTGTTAGATAGTATTTAGAATTGGGAGATTTAGCCCAACCATTTGATCATTTTTTTACAAAAGTCTTCAAACTATATCTTTGAGTAACTAGAACCCACCACTGTTTTCAAAAGTTTGGAAAATTTCTCATTATGATAATAAAGAAGGCTAATTTGATACTAAATGGTTTAGATACATCCAAAGAAGGGATTTCACCTTTTACTGTGGAATGCAATATTTTGATTTGCAAATCAGAGCTGCATTTTAAGTTATAGATACATTGTCATCAGATCTTAACTTAAGGGTTAATAAAGACTTCTTATGAATTATATTGGCTTTGGGCATTCTTAGATTTTTTATTTCGTAAAAGTTTTTTTCCATTGTATGAAAGGAAGATTAAAGCTGGCGGAGATATATATATATATCTAGATATATATATAGATATACATATATAGATATATAGATATTTCAGATGAGCCTGAGATACAGGAGGCAAGCACCTAGCTTAACACTCTCAGGTGTTGGTGTCACGCAGCTCTGATGCAATACAGTAGCATATGTCAACACTTCTGTAATTTTATGTGGTGTTTACTCATTGTATGGATTTACTCCATCATGTACATGAACAGAATATTGAATGAAAAGCAGTCAGCATTTATGTATCGAAGTTAATCAGATGTTTGATATATACTGCTGTGAATTGTGATAGTTTATGATGTTTTCTACCTCTCTGCTTGAACACAGGTCATAAGTATAGTTATTTTGAATTATGTGCTGTACAGCCAGAGTCAGACATTTCAAAAGTGCACCTTGCTTTCATTTTCTGAGTGAAAAACATACTACGTGTTATATCCTATGGTTATTTACTAGTTGACACTTGGAAAGGATGTCTATCTAAATTCAGTCTGTTGCCTTTTAACCACTTATGTGGTTTGTTAGTACATTCTTAACCAACTTGTAGAACACATTAACAGTTTCACAATTGACTGTGTCTTCTCAAAAGTTCAATGATGTGTTCATACATCTGAAATCCTTTCTTCAAGTCGCAAACAGTATGTTTTTGAGTTTAGATAAACAGTAAGATAAAAAAGCTGTATTTTAATGTACAAACTAAGATTAGAACTTTGTGCTTTGAGCCTAGTTGGTGCAAAATTATGCAGTCCATACCCAATGTTCAATGTCATCTCTATTAATCACTCTACTTCTGTTTACATGTTTTGATTTTTGAAGCACATTTTATTATTCCTTGAACCTTTTTTTTTTTAAATACAATTTGCATTCTTCTAATTGCCCAGTTATCTTATATGTTGTCAGCAAGGTCTTTTTTTTTACTACTGATTAGGATGGCATGCACACATAAAGTGCACAGATTTTCTCAGCCCCATTAATTGCTGGTCCTGAAGAACAATCTAGTCTGTGTATATGTGATATATTTTCCATATATATATATATAAAGCACATCTTTTTTTGGTAAATACCATATGGAAAGCTGTTGACACTTCATGTCATCCTTTATCTGTTTTTGTCACAAAATGGTATCTGAGCTGCAGTGTTTGTGTACACATAAAAAGACAGAAAATAAGCACATATCTTGCACTACTCTAATAATTCAGCAAGTGGCCTTTGTGCAAGTGTGGGTAGAAGTGGTAACCTAAGTAAGTTGTCTGTTTTACTTAATTAATTTTTTTCCCCACCAAAGAGGAAAATCTGCTCATGTTTGAAGTGGCTTTAAAATAAAACTGCATAAACATACAACCTTAATTATAGATTCACATGATTGAAAGTGTAGTTATAGCAATTATATGGTCTTTTTTAGTCCTCCTGTCTAGTAAAACTTTAATTGAAAAACAGTAGGTATGTTCATGATCAGAAATGTCTGAGATGATTAGATTTATCCAGTTCAAGAGTAAAATATTTACATAGATTCTTGATTCAGCTTCTGAACCGCTTGTCTTTTTTGATTGGTACCACAAAAAAAGTGTTAAATTATGTCAATGACTACATGGAATTTCAGATATGTAAATGTCAATGTACAGAGACATATTTATGCTAAAAAAAAAGTTTGTTTAGTCACAAAAGATCTCAGACATATCTAGACACTTCAGACAATTCTCACCATCTTCACTGTGCGCCCACTTTATTTTAAATGTTGTTCTGTTTTGTTCTATCACTTACTGCCCAAACTATAGATAGGATTTTATAGTCACTTGATTAAAATGAAATCTAGGTCTTCCTCTAGAGAAGTAGGAGGAGAGCTGCAAGTGTGAGCCTGAAATCTAGGAGATTATAGGGGGAAAAAATTATGTCAAACTATCAAATGTACAGATTCCTTGGGACTGTAGACTTTTTTTTACCTCAGGAATGTTTTTTGTCTGAGGAGTCAGGTTTATCAGAATGATTATCCCTTTTCTGTTAGGCTGGGATAGTATACATCAGTCTTAGTGCCACTGCTTTGTAATGTCTAGCAGGCTAATTATACCAAAGGCACAAGCTAATTAATTGCCTGGAGCTCACCATAAGGATCTGTTGTTGATGCTTTCTTTATCTGTGATACAGTTAACTATTGTGCAGAAGTAAACTTCTAAACCTTGTCTCTGAGGCTTGAAAGAGTTCTGACATGTGCCAACCAAGCTTAGAGAAATCTCACCTGGATTATCATAATACTGAAGAAATTTTAAGATTATTTTCTTTTCACTATACTGCATGTTCGTAATCATTGGATCATTATTGCTTAGAGATTTATAGAGATGTTCTTAAAAAAAATAGAAAACTCAAACAATGTAAAAACTTACATTCATACACTTTTGCCTCTATACATTCACAGGCAGATGGAAAACTGACCAAGACATTAATATAATTTTTAAAATAATACTTTAATTATTATCCATTAATATTTTCTTTTATACATTGTTTGCACTATGATACCACCTAGAGGCCCTTGCTGGTATAATGTATGGAGAGGGGTAATGTACTGATGGAACTAAAATTAAAATGCCTTTGTTGGAATTGCTGTGTCTCATAGTTCTTTAGAGCATTTGATATTCAAATACAATTCCTAGTATTGTGTTGTTATGCTTGGTAGCCTGAAAATACCTTTGATAGAAGACCTTTTAAATTTAGGAAGTCGAAGGTTCATGTGGGTTGGAAGGACCTCTTGAGAGCATTTACTCTGCTCCTCCAGCTCAAGCATGGTCAGCTACAAAACCTTGCTCAGGAAGATGTTCAGTTGGATGGTGAATATTTTCACAGAACAAGAATTTATGACTGGACAGCCTACCTTACTGCAGTGAAGATATGTTTTCTTGTGTTCATTTGGAATTTCCTGTTTTTCATTTTGTGCCTGTTGCCTTGTCACTGTGCAGCACTCAGAATAGTCTGTTTCCCTCTTATTCATTCTTTTCCTTCATATTTATACTCTTTGGTAAGATTTAACCTGAGCATTTTCTTCTCTAAGCATTTCTTTCTTCTCTAAGCTGAACAGTTCCAGTTCTCTCATCTTTTTCTTGTAGGGGAGATGCTCCAGTCCCTTCAGTATCTTCTTAGTAATTTGTTGAACTCTCTCCAGTATGTCCATGCCTTTTTTGTACTGAGAGGTCCAGAATCGGACACAGGAATGTGGGTGTGGTCATTCCAGTGTTCTGTGGAGAGAAAGGATCACTTTCTTCAACATTACTGGCAACACAATGACAAAGCTGTAACAGGGATGTAATATTACAGGGTTTTGTCTTTCTTTTTCCAGGGCCACTTTAAATATTACCAAGCGGAGAATGTCTGCCCACAGATGTCACCATGTTTTCAAAGTCAAGAGAAATCAATAGTTAGTAATTTGAACTCACTCAATCAGTTAAATTTTTCATGCTGTGGAGTCCATAACTCAGTAAATATGTTTTAATGGAGCTAAGAAAGAAGATAATTTCTTTTATAAAGCTGTGAAAGACACTACTTAGAATTAATTAATGCAAAATTCTTAGCAAAATTTTGCAGTCTAAGTAAGTTTAGGTAATTTGATCTAACACCCTCCTAGTATTGAGACTAATGAATGGCTTATAATGTCAATATTCATAAACAGCCACATTACTGCTAATAAGAACTCTGCAAGTTTCCGACATATCCTTTGTAAAATTGACTTACAGAAAGCCATATATTGGCTTCTTGATAATTTAATTCCTGTGTGCCACATTGCCTCATTTGCTAGTTTTTCTTTTGCTAGGAGGATAAAATGAAATTGAAAACTTAAAACTCCATTCATTTCCTTTTGCTAATGCTTCCATTTGGCCTTGATATTATTGCCATAATTACAGCACAGAGATCAAATGAATCAAAATTCTCATTCTTCTGAGTTTGAAAGAAAATTTATGAGTGAGAACAAATCACGTGCATAATAGTTGGTGTGGAAAACAAATGTTTATCAATGGAATCAGGAGTAACAGAAAATAAAATGTATTTGTCAGCATGATGCCTTAGGGTGCCATTCTTAACATAGTATCAAAATACAAATTTAAGTGAAAGGTTCAGGCTAGCTTTTACTGATCTAGGGATAAAAGTGTCTCTGGAAGGGTTGGCCACTTCAGACAGACCTTACAGAATTTTGTAATATGTGAATGGGAGAATTAGCTGATGGTGCAAAATTATTTGCTTTTTTGTTCTGTTTAATTGAAAATATTAATTCATTTTGTTGCCTCTGGTCACAGAGGGTACATGTGTAGCTTCTGAGAGAAAGGCTTGAAAGGTCTAAGTGTCATTTATGGAGGAAAACAACTTCAAGAAGTCATCATTGAGTCCAGCCATTACCCTAGCACTGCCAAGTCCACCACCAAACCAACTCCCTGAGTGTCACATCTACAGGTCTGTTTAATACCTCCAGGGATGATGACTCCACCACTTCCCCGGGCAGCCTGGGGTGACTACAATGTCTGACTACCCTTTCAGTGATGAACTTTTTCCTACTATCCAGTCTAAACCACCCCGGTGCAACCTGACCCTATTTCCTCTTGTCCAATCATTGATTACCTTCCAAAAGAGACTGGTGTGTTATGAAAAGACACTGAGTATGTATTAAATGATATGCAGAATCTATGCAACTATGTAGTATTCTGCTACTTCTGATGAGCAGATCTTAATGAAAACACTTAATTTACACCTTTTCAAAGTTGTTATTCTCCATTTGCTATGTCCCCTATGCTTGGGAAAAGGGTTTTGTGTTGTGTCCTGTGAGTCATCAGATCTAGGAAGGAAGTGATTTACAAAACATTTTTCACATGAAATATCCCACTACTTGTCACACAGAATGGAGCTTGTTTTTGTTGGTGTGATTTTTTTTTTTTTTTTGCCTGAAAAGCTTGTGATTGTGACAAATGCTGCTATATGAAAGGAGTTGCACCACAGGCTCTCTCACAGATGAAATTTGCAAATTATGTCAGTTTCCAGAGGTGGAAAATGAAAGTGTAAACTTAAAATCATTTCCAGTGTGAGGAACATCCAGTTTATTAACTGACCTCTGCTGTAGTTGCTATTTCTGCAAAGTTTTTATATATGACCCTGTACAGTGTTTATTTCAAAGAATATTTCTCACTGAGAGTAGATAGAAAATATTGTTGAAATGGCATTTGAGAGAGAAGTTTAATGCCTTTTGCAGATACTCGTTGAAGTCAGTGTTCCTGACCCCTACAGAATCTTGGGATTCAACATATCTTTGTATTGAGAAATTTTGAAAGCTAGGCATATCCTGACACTCTTGAAAAACCTATTTTCTTTTATAACACTGCTTTTCCGTAGCTCATAAAAAGTTTATTGGAGTAAAGTTGTGTGTGTAAATCTGTATTGGGGTTATGCACCTGAACTGTTGGACTAACTATACAGTATGGATTGTCTTTCTTCCTCTTTTTCTTCTCTCTCAGTGCTAACTTCTGTTAGGTGTACCAAGTCACTCAGTTGTACGTCTTTATATTGACTTGAATTATGAGGAGCACCATACATATTTAGTCCTCTCTATTCCTTAATAACTTTTAAAATATTCCATTTATACTTTTATAATTTCTTTCTTAGTTTAAAAAAAAGTATTGTCAGTATTATGGTGTCACGTATGTACAATATGTTTCTATATGTTACTTGTAAGAAATAGAAAAATGGTAATCCCCTTATACTATGTTCTTGCATTTTTTCCTGGAAATTAAAGATCAACAGAGTTTGTCTTAGAGTATTTTGATGAAATTTTGTGAATCTTT
The DNA here is from genome assembly GCA_013398595.1 of Tychaedon coryphoeus. NCBI lineage: Eukaryota > Metazoa > Chordata > Aves > Passeriformes > Muscicapidae > Tychaedon > Tychaedon coryphoeus. The sequence goes on along the minus strand of WBND01000051.1, from coordinate 1,233,470 downwards.
ACTATGCAAAAGAGCCAACATTATTCAACCAATTAAATCGCCTGGAACAGAGAAACTTCTAATACCTAGTGGGTAATTATAACTTGAGATACTGTGTGCTGATTGCTCAAATAACTGTATAAAATTTATGAGGTTTGTACTTGCTAATGAACAAAGTGAGGCAGATAGTATTATCAGTTGTTTGACTATTTTGCAGTATTGAAATACGATTTCAGATGATGTTTCTTCTGGCAGCAGAACCTGTTTCTTGGCAAGGACTTGAATATAAATTTCCTAGGTAATCCCACTACCAAATGTCACTTATTAGAAGCAGCTTGTGCATAATAAAGATCGTAATTAGGTTCTTTACTGGATAGGTAACAGACTGCTTTAGGTACCAGACATCCTTGGTGCCTATTGAGTATTGCAGTTCTTAGCAATACTCTGATTATTTTGCACTTGTAATGATCAGACAGTAGTTAGTTGTGCACAGGAGGGTGTTTTATCAGTACAGGGAATGCATACAAAAGACCTAACCTCAATTTTGGTTCAGCCAGTGTGGCTGCATGCTCCATATGTTTGATTCATACCTGAGTTGAGATAATTTAATACTGTTAGGTTCCTTTTATGGCTTTTATTTTGAGCGTCTTCTGTAAGGAGGGGAACCACATATACAATGACACACAGATGCAAGAGATGTAATCTGTATTTTAGTTACTTTTTATTGGCATATGGAGATGATTCCTAGCAGACATGGAAAAATCTCAAGAAATAAAGCCATTGCTAACACACATGGTCTAATTCAGGTATGGTCTAACACCTAATCTAATAATACCTACTGTCTGTATGTCTGTCTGTTATCCTGACCTCCTCCACTGCTAACAACTTTTTAAACCATTGGCCAATTCTTGCCAAGTTTCACAGATGGCTAGAAGGCTCAAAGATGTAAAATATCCTATCAATTGTACAAAAATAAGTACTGCTTCAAGGAGAAAAGATTACTGTGTGATAGCACCTTCCACTAAATATCCCACAATCAGGAAAATACTTGAGTTATTTTGATTTAGCTATATATTATGATACAGCTGTGTAGTTCTGATCTTTCCAGGGATGCTGTGAAGTAAGGTGCTAATTGCATCACAAAGGGACAGTCTTCACAGTTAAGTTGGTTAGCAATTAAAAAGGACTTCAAATGATGTATTTTTGCTATTTCTGCTGTAAAAATATGATTTTATAAATATGTTGTATTTTTGGATTTTTTTTTTAATATACCAGTGAAAAATTGTGCAAGGAATTTTCTTTCTTATTCATTCCTGAAGCCATTCAGTGTTATACCAGAGTGCTTCCACAAAATGGTAAAGTTATTCCTCAATTATGCTAGTATATATGGAAGGAGATTTTGTTACTTCCTTTATTGGACTTTGTTGAATCTTCTGGAATATTCTTGTGATTATTTTCTTCTTCTCTTACAGTATGTTTATACATTAGAAGTAGCTGAAAAGCTATGTAGCAACTTTTAAAATTAAAATTTGAATGAATTATAAAATATCATCCAGAAGCTGAAGTAAAATATAATTCTGAATGGAATACTGATAACTGAAATCAAATTCTAGATATGTAAAGCTTTTAGAACCTTCCAATATGAGAACACAATAAGAAAATATACTTTAAATACAGAAAAAAAAAATCACAGAATTGAGCAAAAGAAGAAATGCTTTAATCTTTGATTACCAGGTGAAGGGAGTGAATGTGAACATAGGAGAAGGAATCTGTCAGGAGTATGAGAATTTATGGACTATTAAAATAAGAATTTTAAGGCCTTGTGGATGATGTTAGGGAAACATTATTTACATAATGTAAAACACCATTTTGTAGTAAAATACCTATTTAAAACATATTATTTACAGAGTTATTGCTTAAAAAATGATTCATCTTTTTTCTTAGATACAAACAAAAGGTGTTTTGCTGTTCAATAGAATGAATTATAAATATTCTGTCTTAATACAGGCAAGAGTAACTTAACAATGTCTTGATAGCATGCATAAGATAGCATTATCACCAAAACATTCTAATGGAAAACTTTATCTGATAGTCATTTCCTAGACACCAAATGTGGGTAGCCTCCAGGTTACAGATAGCTTAGTTTAAGTAGTAGTTTGCTCAACACTTCAATGACGGATTGTGCTTAAGCAGAAGATGGGGACCCTCCACACCATGGTTTACAGGCTGGTTGACAAGTAAAGAAGGACTCGGATACCAGACTCAAGCTCTGAAATGGTCTCATTTTGGATAGAGAATGAAAAATGAATAGATTTTGCATGAGGTTGTGTAGGCGGTGGATGTATTTTTTTTTAACGCTTTAACACAAGTATTGATGAAAATAGCATTAAGTCAAACTCCAAGAGCTGGAATTTTGTCCAATAAAAGACATTGATTTAAAATTATTTCAGTGTATAAATACTTGCAAAGCATTAATCTGAATTTGTGCTTGCAGTAAAGAGTATCAGACCTTGGAAAAATTTGGAGCTCTGAAATTATAATTTAGAATAATTAAGCTACTTTTTTTTTTGAAAACATGACTTAAGGACTTAGTTAATTTTTACATTCTTAAAAACACCTTCCACCATTAATTTCACATATGTAATCTTACCAGTATTAACACTACTATATATTTATTTGTTTATTTATTTATTTATTTATTTATTTATCTTTCTAACTAGGGTAAAAATTTGAACCTTTCTTATTTAATGTAAAATTTCATGGCTATTCATTATTTTGTACTTAAATTATATAACCAGGAAACACTTTCTAATGAAATTTTAAATTTTTTTGGTCAAAGGCCAGTTGGTGTTGATTCTGTTGTAACTAGCTTCAATAAATCAGCACTTTCTCTAAGCCAGAAGGTGAGCATGATGCTTATTTTGCATGTAAATAGCTGGAAACTTTTCCATTTTGATTTTCACTGTACTTGACAACAGCTACTTCTTTCTTTGGTTATAAGTGGTTTGTTTTTGAGGGAGCAGAAACCTTGAATAAAAAATGTCCTCGTGATCATATATTTTATTTCTCTGTTTTGGGAATTGTTTTTCATTAGAATCTTAGAATGTTTTTCATTAGAATCTCCAACTAGACCTTTGCATATTGATAACACTTCAGTCTGAATAGAAATGGAACACCTGCCTACTTTCTTTTCTAATCCTGAACTGTATGTTTTGGTAAATAAACGAACAAAAAAAAAAAGTTATTGGTAAAACAATTTAGCATCTGAGAATATTGCTTTAACAATTGTTGAACCATCCATTCTAATCAAATGTATCAACACTGGTTGTTAAGGAGGCTTGCATAAATAATTAAGATGTTTTACCACATGAAAATATATTGCTTTCTACTCATGTGAAATAAGACTCTCTTCAAAAGTCTTCAATAAAAACTGTATCTGGGAAAAAAACAATCTAAGGTCTTAAGAGCACAAAATTTTATCAACTACATGAGGCATTTTGGAGAAGAAAGTATAAGGTTTTAAAATCATTAGACTTCACAGAATCAGAAAATATCCTGAGTTGGAAGGCATGATTGAGTCCAGCTCCTGACTCTAAACAGAAAGTATTGCCGGCAGCCTAAAACTTAAACCACACACCTACAAGGTTTTTCCAGCTCTTTCTTAAACACTTACAGGCCTGGGGCCATGGCTGCTTTCCTAGGGACTTTGTTCCACTACTTGAACACCATCTCAGTAAAGAAATTTTTCCTGATATCCAGTCTGAATGTTCCATGATGCAACTTTAAGCCATTCCCTCACACTGGGTCACCAGACAACAGAGAGAAGAGATCATCAAATCCTGTTGCCTATTAGTGCTACTCCTTATGCATTAAGAGCTTACTGCATTGTGAAAGATGGAATAGACTCTGCAGTTGGAATAATCTTCTGTGGAGAAAACAATGAGTTTAATGTACAAAGCATTGGACAGAATATATTTTCTATCAGACTTCCCTCAGGAACTTGGCTTTCCATGAGTTTATTTGTTTAGCAAATCTCTGTATTGCTCCATATTTTTCTTCTTACTACAGATGTAGCAACAGCAATATCTTTGAATTAATTTTTAAGTCTTTCATTACAACTTTGATTTACAAATACTGAGGTAGTGGCTATTGGTGCCTGTATAATTATAGATTTTATCTGGCTGTGCTTTTGGCTCCTGAAGAGTTGATTTACATTAAATAGCTTTGACAAACATGATACAAGTGCTTGGAGAATATAAGATAAACAGAGTTCTTGGTAGTAGGTACATTTCAATCGAAAGCTCCAATCTGTCTCAGTAGGGTCTGACAGACTTACTGAGCTTTTACCTGAGTGCTCATTATCACTCTGCTGATGTGTTTAACAGATGCATTTAAGGCTCTTGAAAATTATTTAGATTTAGTATACTTGCCATGCTTTCAATCCTCATATTCTATGTCTCAGGAAAGAAAATGGGCTTATGTAAATTACATTTTTGGTTTGCTTTGTAAGGGGCCCTGAAACAACTTGTTGTGACTGTGCTTTTCATATTTATTTATGTATATATTTATAAACAAAACATCATGGCTGTTAGGCATTATTATGTCTGTGTGATTTCCCAATCTTTCAGTATCATATCCATCTATCACTAATCAAAATACATTTGCAATTGAATCTACGTGTGGATTAGTTTCTGGATCCTACAGTGCTGAACTCAATGACTCACAAAGTTCAAGCTCCTGCTATTGAGATTATTGACACGGTTGCCCTGAAAATTTGCGATGGACTGCAAGGTTTTACAGTAAAGGAGTTTCAAGCAAGTGTTTCCCTTGATCAAAAAATTGTTTGTGTATCTGTAGCACCACAGCTCTTATGAGACTCTTCCTTGTTCTTCAGAAAACAAGGTATTTTTTGTAAATCTTGGACTGTTTCTTTCTCCTCATCATTTGAAAGTATTATAAAGCCCCCAGTTTCCTCCCTTTGCCATAAATAAATAACTTATAGTTCTACTTGACCAGACTGAGCAGTAGCACTGGTTCCTTTTCAGGAAATGAGAAATGGATGTTGGATTTGTACTTGCACACTATTTTAAAGATAGATTAGTGACAGCTACTTTGAAGTAAGTTGGATAAGAAATGGGTAAAGAAAAGAAAAAGAAATTGGTGAGAAAAAGGGGATAAATAGAAACTTCTGATTTAGCAAGTCAGTATGATAGCAGGATATGTGTGAGTATTAGTCTTGTCAGATATTTCTTTCCAGGAAACTACAATACTTAATATTTGGAAAAATAAGTATAAGAACAGTCCTGGATATGCTGGGGGTTTTTTTGTCTAGCATAACTAACTGGACATATTGAAACAAGGAAATAGGCAAGTTCTATCTGTCAGCCAGAAGTTGTCACCATGCAAAAAAATATGCCTTGCAGAATGATTGTGATTTATGACCAATTCTCTTATTAAGAAGAAAAAACAAACAAACAAACAGAAGGGACTATGTAATGAACGTGCCACTTCATTTTCATAGCAACCAATAAAAACGAATGTTTACTTACAGTATGTCTTAGGTAATTGCAGCTCACGAGTTAAACTTGTAAGGTTAAATTCAATATTTTCCATTTAGTAAAGAAAGAAAAGTAAGAGAAATCCTCATATCCTAAATACTTGCTATGAACATTGTTTTCTATAAAATGTATGCATATAAACACCAAATTGTTATTTTTTTTTGTACTCCAAACAGATTAATTTCCTGAGTACTTCTGTAATACTGTCAAGACTGTAGAAAGAGAAAATTATTCCTGCTTCTATGAGTTATTGTCCTTGGTATTGAAGGTGAGAGAAAAGAAGATGCAAGAGAGAGTTCATGGTACTAGTCCTGTATTTCATGAAATGTAGTACCAAACAGAAAAGAGAGGAGAATTAAATACAAGGAGTAATTGAGCTATGTTTTTGAGATCACCAACTACTTTGCCTTCACTTGTAGCACTTCAACCAAATTTTGAAAAGCTCGTCATCGATTTACTGTCGCTCTACTGAATGACAGAGTGGCCAAGCTAACACTAAGTCAAAAATATAATCTGCATGGTGTATCTTGTAGTGACAATGAAAACTCTTAAGGGAAGTATAGATATCAACAAGGGCATGTTTTTCTGTGTGGATTTTTTTTTTTAATGCTATATATCACATCTTTTCATAAATATGAGGGGACAACTTGTAGTTATCACTTTTACCACATTCTCTCAGGCTTTTATAAAGGCTTCTCACCCACAATGTCTGCAGAGAATAGCCAACATTTCATGCTTTCCAAGATTCCCAGAGATTTACTCACTCTGTTGTTTTCAGTTTGGTTTTGTTGTTGTTTGTTGATTTTGTTTTGTTTTGGTTTGGTTTTTAATGTATAAATTTATTTGTAAAGACATGCTAGCTCTGAATCTTCTCTCAAGTTTAAACAAAGTTATAGTTCAGGCTATGCATTTAGTACTGTAAGTGAACTCTTCGTTGTGCAACTCAATTTTATCCATAGCTGAATTGATTGTTTATTATGACTGTTAGTATGTCATAGGAAGTGCATGGTACAGGTATGTATCCTTCCAAATCAAATTGGAGGCGGTGAGAACAAGAATAATGCCTTCATAAAATTATTATTTGATAAAATGTGAAATCTATCACAGCAGTAAAATTGATCTGCCTCCTCAATAAACATACTAAATAATCTGTCGTATTTTGAAGTGGTATTTTTTCTGCAATTTACTGAATATTTTGTACAAATGCCTTGTTCTTTACTTTTCATCCTGTGCATGAAATAACTCATGGTGACACTGACTTTATGTTCAGAGCCATCACAGAATATTGTAATTCAATCCCTACAACATTGTGAAAGTTGATGCATTCATTTAAGCAAAGCTAGAGCTGTACCTTCTGCCAGATCACACATTTCACAATGTCAGCCAAGAAGATAATTTAGTAGTATGATTTTTGCATACTAAGAGTCAGTCTGAGAACATTTGCACTCCTTTAAGTATTCAATTTATGCCTTGTCACTAATCATGAAGATAGAAAACAGATACCTTAAACTCTGGGCATTTATCCAGCTGAGCCACTTATTCTGGGCATGGAGCAGTGTGGGTTCTCGTAGGGTGCTCTGAACACCAAAATCCCAATCCAAGTAGAGGGGCCTAATGTCAGTCACTCATGGGAAAAGCAGATGTTTTCCTGTAATCTGATAAGAAAATACAGCTGCATCATTTTCATATGGAAGCCAACTTTCTCTCTTATCAGAACAGGAATATAATTTAAAAAATTCTTAAAATGTTACATCCCAGCTCTAAATAGCAAAAATATTTGAACCTAATTTCTTTTCCAAAGTTTATATATGTCTGTGAAATATTTGCTTTAAATACAAACAACAAAGTAGGTAGATAGTATTTTTTGTTTTTTCTTTGATTATTCATCTCCTAATAATAGAGTTTTGTTTTGCAGCAATAACTTTTTTCTAAAATGGAGTATATATTTGCCACCTTGTATAATTATATTGCTTTTTTTTCTTTGACTTTCAATGGTCTAACAGAATACAACTATGATTTTTGAAAAATAATGAACTTTATTCTGCATTAGTGAATAAATAAATACTACCTTGCTGCTGGTCTGTGACAAAAAAACTACTTGGTATTATAAGACTTCAATGAGGAAGAGCTTTCCAAGCAAAAGGGATTTGAAATACTATAGAGAATTTGATTTTTTTTGCTATAATTTATTATTTCTGTTTTTTTCTTTTTATTATTTGTCAAATCTATGCTCTGGATTCTCATGCTTTGGATTTTTAATTTTTTTTCTGTTTTTGATGGTCAAAATGGGAATATATTGTTTTAGAACAAAATGAGAAATTCTGGAAAATTTAGCTTCAAGTCATTGAAATCATCAAATCGTTGATTTTTTTTGCTTAAAATACTACTACTAAAATATATTTTCAAATATTTTTGAAAAAAAAATTGAAAATACAAGTAACATTCTTATGTAGATGTATATAACAGTAGTTTTCTACAGAATTTAAGCCTTTTACAACAAAAACATTCTGACCTGATTCAGCTAGTGGCTATGAGTGGATAACAGAAAGAGTTGCCTCCACTTAATACTAAAATAATTTTTTATTATTAGAGAATATGACAAGGATCAACATAATGGAATGATAAAACTGCAAATGATAAAAGCATGTGTGTTCCTCACCCCCTTTTTTTGTTTTTTTCATTCTTTCTGAAAAACCATAGTATTTAATTTTAGAATAGTGCTGATGTGTTAGTAAGGAATAAGACAGTTGAAAGGGTGAAGAGAAGTTCAAAATGAAACAGTTTTTATTGCTTGAAGGCAGGCACTTTTTGCTGTTTTACATAGTAATGCTTTGAGCTTCTCTTTTGGATTTCGTGTCCTTATAACTCAGATTGAATCAGAAATATTTCAAGGCAGATAAAAGCGAAGGTATAATACAATAAAAAGTAATCAATTATTGTTATATAATGTGTGTATGCAAAAATTCTATGCATGCTGTGGAGTTATGTTTTTAGTTACCTTCTTTGCAATTCAGGGAACCACAAGAGTAAATATTATAGGCTAACATTTGAAGAACACAGGACCGTTGAATTGAAATGTTGTCTTCAGCCAAGAGCTGAAATTCCATCTGCTCAGGTCACTTTTATGCAAGTGCTTTGAGCTTATTAGAGTAGGCTTTGTTGAACATTTCCTCCTTTTTTTTGAAATCACACATATTGTGATAAAGCAGTTGCACGACCTGTTATAGAAGAAAACGTATAGGCAGGTTGCCGTCTTTATTAATATGAAGAGAACATCTGATTATAGTGGGGTTTGAGTTTTGCTCCTTTTTATTTGTCAGCCAAAAGTAATTTCCAAAATTCCTGGGACCAGTGGACATTCAACCATGATTTCTGGCATCACAGGAACAGTTTACTTTAACCTAGAACTTTGAGGAAACCATGTTGTATGTGGGGTTTTTTGCTGATAAGGAGTTTTCCCTCCCTCCTATTCCCTCCTCAGTCCACCTGGAAGTGAGCATGACTGAAAGAGAAAGCAGGGATTTCAACTGCAGAATCTCAAAAATTGTTTCCTTGCACTTACAGTATATTTTCTGAGTTTTGCACACAAAATTTCTTCCACAGTCACTGGCACAAAGTAAGAGATTCTCCTCGACTGCATGCCTTTTTTTTCTCCAAGGAATCAAGGATTTTACGAACCAAGTCACTTATTTTTTTCTGATGTGTGTTTTCCGCTCCATTTATTAAAAAGCTATGAGCTATTTCTTCAAAATTTGTTCGAGGGAGGAAGAAAACAACAAAACTTGCAGGAAACAGGAATGTTAAGTTAACGTTATTGAAGCCAATCATACCAAGCAAACTGATTACTATGTGACAAGCATTGACTCCTGGTTTTCTCCACCAACTCATAAAATTCAAATTAATTCATTTTTTTCTCTTTTTATAACATGGTTACTATAATATTCATAGAAAAAAAATTCTTGAGTTCTTTGTAGCTGCAGGGTACATAGAAAAAAGATGAAAGAAGATGCTTCCTAAATCGTACCAATCACAATGATTGGGCATACAAACACCCTGTAAACTAACTGTCCCAAAAAGACTTTTTCCCCTGTAATATAGGCATCAAAGCCCCAGCTGTCACCTCAGTGTGTCTGTGATTGCTCTTCCCCTTCATTAAAGAGATGCTTGTCTCTTTTGGCAGCACCATCACTGGGATTCTATTTACCCTATTTTGACTTAATTATTTGTCCAGATTTTGCAGTTCCACAACTCCATCTAAGACACTGTGGAAATTATGGAGATATTCAAGAACTGTCTGGACACAATCCTGTGCCATGTGCTCTAGGATGACCCTGCTTGATCAGTGAGGTTGGACCAGATGACCCCCTGTGGTCCTTTTCAACCTGACCCTTTCTGTGATTCTCTGATATTGAGGCATGAAGAGGCTTTTTGATGTTGTGTAGAAACCTGAGTCTCACAGACCCTTATTTATTACCATTTTTTCATTTTTCTTCTCTGCTACTTTTTACATGACTATAGACAACCTGCAATGTGTATTTGTAAACAGGGAAAACTGAAGGATCAGTTGCTGCCTGTGTGATTATCTGATTGTATTTTAGATTTGGTATTTAAAGAAGCAAAAATCAAAAACCTCAAACCTTTCAGCACACAAAGTCATCAAATATATTTTTATAGGATATGATTTATATTGATCCTTTTGTCACAAGGACAGTGTCAGATACTGACTGATCCTATGCTTGAATTTGTTAATTCCATTTACATGTCACACATGAAGGGTTTGTTTGAATGGCCTCAGGAGAAGAAAGACCTTTTTCTACAGGACCTTGATGTATACTTGTAGAAAAGGAATCCAACTTTTTAATTCTCTTAAAATATTAAGTCATAGGGGCAGAAAAAAAAAGAAAAGGTGAAGTTGTAGTAATAATAGACAGTATTTCAAAAGCCATTCAGTTTGTAAACCAGTGTGAAAACATCTGGCTTTGTTTTGTGTTAACGGAGAGAAAAGGACATTGGAAAAGTCTTCCCTGCACTGAAGTATGAGGTCTGTCTGCACCATGCTGTCTTTGCAGCAGTGACTCCCACACCCTCATAGAAAGGGTCACTGCTGAAGCTGGTTAAGGATCTGTGTTGCTCATTCAGCTTCCTGAAACGACTAACAAAGGACAGGTTTTAAATGACATATAGTGGATCTCAGTGGAAGGAACCACTTTTGATCTAGGGTTCTGATCTTAAGACCCAACTTTCTGAGGAAGCAAGAGGAACCCTGTCCTGAATCTTCTGTTGAGAAAAGTACAGCAGGGTTCACTGTAGATGAAATACACTCCAGTCCCAACTGAACCACTTTATCAGAATTTACTGGAAAGAGTGTATCTTTAATTCAATTACATATTCTTGTAACTGAGCCCTCCAATTCAAATGCAGAGTGCCCCTATATTTTCTGTTCTATTTGAATGGAAGAAATGGGAGAGAGACCACTGAGAATAGTACTCTAATGCACAGAAAAGCTATTTGTATGCAGGAATATAAATACAGTCTGAAGGCAAAACCTGAATAAAATTGATGTAGAATATATCATGGATACACACAGATGGATAGAATGTTCTGCCTGTTCAGGTATAAATAAGTGGCTTATTAAAATGTGCACTTTTTCCCTCTCTTGTGACTTTTTCCCAGTTCCATATTTCCCCCCATTATGTGTATATACAACAAGGAGACAGGTGCTGTTGTATATAGAGAGATTCCAATTTTAGTTTGATTCAATGTTCTCTGTACAGCCAAATCTGAAGGACTCTTTCAGCCCATTCACGTAATTGACATTAATCCAAACAAATCGTTATCTATATATGTTTTGTAACGTTGGTGAATTAGTATAACACACAGGATACTTCACTTTGTCCAAATAAGCAAAAAACCCCCACCGTTTTCCCTCAGTAAGTAGCATCACTTTTGAGAATATTTCTCTAATAACCTCATTTCATAGCAGCTATCACACAAATTAAAGTCATATATGATTAATGCACATAAGAAAAGCTGCAGAGAGGGGATAGGTTATCTGATGGAGGATATTTTTTGTCTTCAACTCAGTTTTGTGAGCTAGATTTAATACATGAATAGAATCTTGTGTGCTGAATTTTTGTGTGTTTTCCTGCAACGTGGTCATTTACTTTGCTGTTATGCAGACTTAGAGGTTAAAGAGATATCATGATGACAAAATAAATATTTATTTCTGTTATTGGGGAAATCTGGGGAAAAAAAGACTTAGAGGTTAAAGAGATATCATGATGACAAAATAAATATTTATTTCTGTTATTGGGGAAATCTGGGGAAAAAAAATAATGTTAAAGCAAAAAAAAAAAAAGATTTTTTACCTCTTGAATGAAATTTCTTGTTTTGCATATACCTTGTTTCTGGAATTATGAAAGGAGCATATTGTGAAAATTGTTCTTAAAGAAGCCTTGAACACTGTTTTTCCTAAAATTTTCCATAATGATGAGCCTTAAGAGCAAGAGAAAATTTTCTTACTGATATGGTGTCATAAAATTTTCTTACTGATATCCCAAGTCACTGTGGATCTTTTCTGAGTAGGGAAAACATGATTAGCATTACTCTTTATTTATTGTGAAGTGTTCAAGTGAGTATATCAAAGACCTAAAAATAAAACTGGTATTTTTATATTTTCTTTTGATGCCTTTGTTAGTATTTTATAAACCTTTTCAAAATAAAGAAAACCACAAGAAGTGAAGGCTAGCTTAGTGAATGAGAACTTGTATTCCTGTATAGGTTCAATAAATTATTAATTTTTATTTCTGTAATTTAGAATGAGTCCAAAGAAACAAACACACAGAGGACTATGCTTACATTATTTGACCTCCCTGCAGGGTTATTACACTTTGAATCTCACATTTGAGTAGCTTCTTTATTATTTTGAAAAAGTCAGTGTATTTCATCAAGTAATGTATATGTAAGATAATTTTATCTCCTTCTGTGGCATTCTACTGCACACTTCTTTCTACTGAACATTTAAAGTCATGCAAGTTACCTTCATTATAAATAAACAGGATGATCTGTGGACTCAATGAAGTGACTGAGGTGATTTGCTTATGGCTATGTCTTTAGCAGATACAGCAAAAAAGTGCACTGAAGAGCATACAAAATTTTTTTTCTTTTATTCTTGGTTATTTTCCAGCTTTATTTGAGCTAACTTCTAGTGATCCTTCTCACCCTAGTTAACATTTTTGAGCTGAATCAATCCAGCTACCTCAGCTGTGATCTTCATGCTTATCCACTAACAATGCCTCTGAAGGTACTGGAGAACCCCAGGGAGGATTGTAATAGATCTAAATACACCTATTCTGTATCTAGAATTCAGAGTAGACTTGTCTGTTCTAAACATCTATTTTGGGTGCAGTTAAAACTGAGGGCACGCTCACTATCTTTAGTCTAATTGCAAAGTCCAGTCCACAGACCAAATATTTGTATGGCAACAAACTGCAGATCCATATTCAGGTTGTCTTGATCCTCCAAGGCAGAATGTAAGCAAACAGCAAAGACTGAGACTATGTGTTCCAGTCTGCACAGGTCAATGGACAGCAAATTCAGTATGGGGCAACCATGAGAAGAAAGGAGGAACTGATGTATTTATACATTTGTATAAACTTTTTTTTTTTTCTTTTTTTTTTCTTTTTTTCTTTGTGGCCTTTTTTCATTCT
>WBND01000051.1:1110170-1220021 GCA_013398595.1 Tychaedon coryphoeus | reverse complement strand
TAAAAGTAGTCTTTTCTTTTTTTTCTCCCACAGCTGACTTCTGATAATTTAGTGCTCTCAGTTAGCTTAGCTTCGGTAATAATTACAAAAAAAATTGAGGCATCTAAACAAAAGTCACTACCGTGATAATCCATATTTTTATGACAAAAGGCATCAGTATTTTTAAATTAGTATGCAGAAGGGAATAAGAAGAAGCTGGGAAAAAAAGTATCTATGTGCACTTCTCGTGGGAGAATATCTGCACATATCTGCAGTATATGAGACAGTATAAACATACAATGGGGCATTTATTTATTGCTGTTTAGATTGTCGTTTTTTATTCTCTTGCTTTCTGCAAATCTAAAGTTGTCATCCCAATTATATATATACTAAAAAATATTTTATTTCTTAAAAAAAAACCCCAATAAAATAACAACAACAACAAAAAACCACCAAAACTAAATCTCTGTTCTTTTTTATTCCTCTAGCTGGCCATCTGCCTGCCACTTGAGGGGAGTGAGTGAATAAAAGAAAATAAAGTGGTATAACAAATTCTAAAAAGCCAGTTGATTCAGGTAAGTGATGTACCTGGTAGGATCTAGCAAACCAGTTTAGATAAAATGAATGGTTCTGTATCTTTTAGTCATACATGGAAGCACATACAAATGTGTCACTTGTGTGGAACCTTATCACACCTCTGAGTAAAATGCTACCTGCCACATTATATGTGAAATAGGTTTGAAAGTTTGGATATTTGTATCTACTGAGAAACAAGAAAAAAATTCTATGTGATATCATGGTATTTAATCTGTGGATCAAAAAGCAGGAAAAAAAAAGCCAGCACCTGAAGTTACTGTTCCCATAGAGTTGTAGGATTAAAATGAATTGTTTGAGTTGCAAAAGTGCTTGGAAGCTAGAACAGTCTTTGAGGTTCAGGCAAGTTAATTAGTGCAGGAATAGTTATTTTCATAATGAACAAGCACTGTGACATTTTATGTTTACTGCAGTCATTGTAATCATCTGTGCTAAGGAGTGGCTTGATTTCACAGACCTTCATCTTGGTGCAGTTAAAAGCCAGTAAAGAGCTGTCCCATGGCATCACTAATGGTCATGGGACAGACCAACCTCAGTTACATAGTGGAAGGCATCTGCTACAAACCACATGCCCAAACAGACAGAGCAGATAAATTCTCTGACCAGCTTAAGGGAGTGTCATGACTGGAAAAATCATGGAAAATCTTACCAACTTTGGTGTCTGCTGAAAGGGGAACATAGCATGAGAGTGTAAGCAAAGAAAGATATGCTTGTTGTGTATTAAAGACAATTTCTTGACACAAGTCATCAATCGGCCAATTAGAGCAGATGTTCTGCAGACCTGTTATTCACCCCCCCCCCCAAAAGGGAAGAACTGGGTGTAAATATATGTATATATGTATGTATATATGTATATTCTTCTTTAAAGATAGGAAATATATGTATATTCTTCTTTAAAGATAGGAAGGTCCCTTAATTGCAGTGACCACAAGACTGTGAAGTTTAGAATTCTGAAAAAAGAAAAAAATTACCAAGGCAAATAGAATCACATGGACTTGGGCAGAAAGAGCTTTGCCTTGTTCAGGAATCTTCTTGGCAGGTTCTCATAAGAGTCTGAACTGGGGAACAGAAGTGCCATGGAGAGTTGTTTGACCTTCACAGACAATGTCATCAGTTAGAGTGATGTATACCAGTATGCCAAAAAAAGCCAAACAGGTATTGCAGAAGATCCACAATGGTGAACAGAAGAATCTTGATTGAAGATAATCAAAACTAGAATGTACACAGAGGTAGAATTTGGGATGGCTTTCCTGATTATTTCCAACAGAAGCATTGCCCAAGCATGTAGAGGTGAGGTTAGGAAATCAGTAGCTCAGTTGGATCAAGAACTATAAAAGAAACAAGGATGACTTTTGTGAGAACATTGGCAGCAAAAGGCAGCCTAGGGAAACTGAGCCCATTGCTCAGTGGGGCAGAGGATTTAATGGCAAAGGACATGAAAAAGGTCAAGCTGACAGAAAGTTCATGAATTTCAACAAAGGTGAATGCTGAGTCTTTCATCTAGGTTGGAATAATTTGCCATGCAGCAGTAGGGGCTTGGTGCCAGCAGGGCAGAAAACATCTTTGCAGAGAAGGTCATGAGCAGTTCTTAGTAAAGAAAGCCAAGAAAAGAAAGCCAACTGCATTCTGCAGAATATTAGTAAGAAAGAAGCCAGTAGGCTGAGGGGAGTAAACCTCCTCCTCTATTAAAAACTTGTGGGACTGCATCTGGAGCATTGTGTGCAGTTTGAGCACCCTATTTACATAAAATACATTGATGTCTTGGAGCAAACTGAAGAAGCTAGTGAGATGGTGGCGGGGATTGGAGTACATGATGAATGAGGAGAGGTTAAGAGAGCTGGGTTTGTGTAGTCCTAAGAAGATAAGCTGCAAGGAGGGTCTTACTGCTCTCTTCAGCTACTAAATGACAGCATACAGAGAAGATGGAGATGGATTCTTAATGGTGCACGGCAGTGTTGCAAAATACAATGGGTGCAGCTGATGCATGAGAAATTTTGGTCAGAAAAACAGAATATAATGAGAAGAATCAAATAGTGGAACGGGATTCCCAGTGCGGTGTGCAATCTCCACATTAAAGATACACTAAAGTTGACTGGACAAGTACCTGAATAACCTGATATCCTTGTCCTTACTTTGAGAAGGGGTCCCATGAAACTATGTAATTCTACTGCTCTATAATCACTGCTTAAAATAAGATAGATCATTAATAAAATAAACAAAAACAGAGCAAAGTGTCATGACTATAAAATAAATATTTAAAGCAACTAACTTTTAATCCTGAAGTTTACTTTATTGTTTGAATGTAAAACTTTGCTGTATTTCTGAGAAACCAGATAGAAACGGAAATGCAGCATTCTCATTTTGTTTCTGGCACAAATAACAAAAGGTATATGGAAAAGCTCTTGTTAGGAGCTCCTGTGTTTTACCTTCTGATTTTTAGAAAAGGGCTGTGTGCAGAAGTATCAAGATGGGCACTGAAGATGCTTCTGACTTTGTCTAAATTGAACTTTACCGTCAAAAAAATTCAACATTTGTTAATTATTTAATTAATGGGTCCACAAATAAATGGAACAAAAACCAATCATGCAGTGCTGGGATTTTGACCATATTTTGATTTTTCACAGTTGCTAAAAGATCAATACAGCTTTTTGTATGACAAATATTTTTGTTACGTCAAAACATCATTAAGTGAAAACCATTTCCTGCATTCTTATTAAAATAATTTATTACTTTATTGGAAGTAGAGTCAGGACTTTAATATCACTTTGTCATTTCACAGCACTATTTAAACAGAAAGAAATAGCAAAAATATTCCTGGTTAACCTGAAATTGAATTTACAGTAAGCAATATTAGTCACTATTATTCAGCAGCAGTAGAAGTGTATTCTGCTTTTATTAAAAATATCTGAATATTTGAGACTATAAATAAACCAACTCCCAGTGGTAATTAAGGCTGACATGGATTTTAATGGATGCACTGAGGTTTTTTGCTTGGTTTGGTTTGTTGTGTTTTTTTTTTTTTTTTTTAATCCATTGAACTGAGTAAAGTACTCTTATCTGGACAAAATATTCCATTGCTGTTAATTTGCCAAGAATTATGGGCTCTAAGGAAATACATAAATAAAAATCAGAGGTTTATTTCTCTATGGAGAACAAAACATAACTATTTATTTGTTTCTGTTTAACTGTAGTGATTGTACTGTGCTTAGTCTCCAGCCTTTCACAGTTCTGTAAATAAAACTTAATTTCTTTCACTGTGCCTGGAATACATGGGCATGCATATGTACTTACATCATATTAGTAAAGGAGTATAAGCATTACTTATGCCAATTAAAAGAAAGCCGTATTTATAGAAATTTCTTGATAATTCTTGATGCTGAAGTAGTGGAGATATAATTTTTTATATGTTGTTAACTGCAACTTCAACAGCATCTTGATAAACCTTAGAGGCATGACTGTCAAAATTATAGCCAGAGACACATTAATAGATGTGGTGGTGTTGTTTTCTACCGAGAGATGGACTGAGGGAGGTGACCCTTCTGTGAGATATATTGTAAGACTTTGCACAGGACAGAGGATCAGACTGTAGCTATAATTTTACTTCCCATTAGCTGTCAGTTTAAAATCTGCTGGGAAGATGTCCTATTCACAGATTTCTTTATAGTACAGCCTAAAATTACATATTTGAGCATATTCAGTTGACAGTTACATGAAAGTAATGATATAGTTGAGAGGAAATAAATACTTTGAAGCCAATGAAACTTAGTTCCATGAGTAAATGGAAATTTTCTTAGAATATATCCTCCATGGGATGAACATAATCTAAATATAGATGAAACAAGAAATAGTCTTATAATTATACATATTGAGGACTATTCTAACATTAAGCAGCATGTGATAATTATTTTTTACAGTTTTATTCTTATGTATTCTGCAATTTTCATATTGCACTATTTTGCTTAAAGCATTGCAGGCTAATGACTTTCAGACATGATAATCAGGGTGTGGTGTACCTGAGAATCCTCTAATAACTTCTTACAAAATGGTGGTTTCACAAAGACTAAACTTGATTGATTGACTCAACTACTTTGCAGTAATCATTGAGGGTGGGGTGGAGAGGAGGAGTCGATGATTGGGAAGATTTTGAAATTTGCAGATGATTTTCTCATTATGCTCAAGTCATCTTCATGTTGTGTGAACCAGCAGCCTCTCTGGCTTTTGCAAAAAGAATGTCAAATCCTTTTCCTGAGCAATTTCAGTCACAGATGCAAAAATCTGGCTGTACAATTCCAGGGTATTTATCTTTGAGTTATACTGAGAGATGGGTATGTCCGGCTTTGAGGGAGATTTAAGCTGAGCGAAAGGAATGATTTTCTGGATCAGAAAGAATTACATTTCTGGTAGAAACAGGGAATGCCTTTAGAATCTGTCCTATGAAGGAAATTAAGATTGAAGATTTTTTACTCTGTTGAGTTATAAGACTCTGGGACTTGACATAGAATATATGATGATTTTCAGTGATGGAAAATCACTTCATGAGGAGACCTACCCAGACTGAAAGAGAAGCTGGAGAAAACTTTGTGGGTTTTATTTTTTTCAGGCTTGGGGGTAAACCGTTGATGGAGTTAAAATACTCAAGAGAGTATTTTATTTGCAGACTAGTGTTTTTATTATCTTCTTTATTTGTTTTCTTTTTTTTTTGTTATGTGTGCTTTAATTATTAGGGGTACCTATGTAGATATCTCTTCTAAGCACCACACAAGTTGTATGGGAAAAAAGTAACTCTTTTCTTCTTTTGCATTTTTTTTCCAATACATATTATTACTGGCTATTCAAATCTTTGGTCAACATTTTGTCCCTTCTTTTTGATCATAAATTATGGATATTATGTCTTAAGATCCTTATTTGGGAAACTGCTCAAGAAAATGCATGTACTTTTTCTGAGGGCTGTCGCTACGTTAGAATATACACTGTGAGGGAGGATGGGTTAACTTCCAAGGTGTGGATTCAAACTGATATTTCATTTGCATCCCAACTGCAACTCTATGTTCAGCTAAAAAGAAAACTCGTTACCAGGTTCCTCCATCTGACTTGCACACTGTTTAAAGAGGAACAGGATGTGTCATGTCCGTAGCAAAGAAAAGGGAAGCGATACAGTGAATATATAAGGAATCTCATCTGTTGTTTGAAATGGCAGTTTCCTAACACAAAAATGAGAACTTTTGAATTTTCATATCCACAAGATTAGAGTGGTGATGGCCATTGAAGAACACCATGTCAAGTCACTGAACCATCTTCCTTGCAGATCTTTATTTTTCATGTGATTTTAGGACTTCATGGAAAACACTGAAAAAATAATGAATATCAGTTTGATGGAAAAATATGCTGCAGTGTAAAATAAAAAGGGAAAAAAAGAAAGCAAGACTAAGAGAACTTAACCTCTTTAATGAATAATTGTGTTTAGTTAACTATCCCAGTTAACTGCTCTTTTGAGTTAACTATCCTTGCAGACAGTCTTTTCTAGAAACAGGAAAGCATTTTTTAGCTTTACCTTATATAATGTTATTTTGTTATTATCTAAGTAATCTTTATTAAAATACTCTTGAATTATTTTAGAGCTTGTCCCCTAATTTTTCAAGCCTGAATTGATATCAATAGTCCTTTTTTCTGCATTGCAGCCTTCATGAAAGTAGAATGTAACAGCTTTGAGACTGTAAGTATATGGTTTGTGGATTTACACAAAGATTTTTGAAAACTTTACACCCCTGAAGAAAATTTTTTAAAAATATTTTTTCCTGCTGTATAGACAAAAATGATAATATTTAATTTTTGTGTATCAGATAGATTTTTTTAGTAGAAATGCTTCTCTCAACAGAACAGTTGTGCGTTTGAGATTGAAAGACATTTAGAAAGCTTTGACTACGTCCATTAATAAGTCTTTGCTTACCTTTTTCTGAATTCTTTGAAGTAAATCTTCTTTTAAGGAAAGTAGAGATTAGGGTAAAAGAATAATATTTGCAGCCGATTTAAACCTTTACTGCCATTTATAATTCTGTTATTTCCTCTAAAACATCTAGATGTCAAACATCAATGCAAGATCCATTGCAGCTATACTTCTATAAAGCTAGAGGCTTTAAATCTTACTGTGTCCTAGAGATTCCTCAAGGTCAAAAGCAGTCGCCAGTAGATGCTCCTGCTTCCACTGGCCCTGTAGTATCAACTTTCTGTATCCATCCTCACTGCAGCCTAGAGAAGTAGGAAGAAATCTATGTTAGAGGGTTCTCATTAGGGTTCCAGGATCCAGTTTGTAGATCTTAGACACACCTAGGTAAGGGCTAGTTTATTATCCAGTTGCCGCTAATCAAACTCAACTAAAGCAAAGTTAAGGTAAAATTCAAGTGCTAGCATCTGTCTATGGTATTCAAAACAGTCTAGACTACACAGTTGAAAACATTTTTTAGGCTAAAGTGAGAGGGATTGCAATTATCCTTGCTGCACAAGCCTTGCATCAAATTATGTGTTCCTGACTCCTTGAGCGGTATTATATCTATGCTGACAAAATGACTGTCAGGCTTACACTGTTTCTGCTTGTCTTAAATTACACTTGTCTTCAAATTACGCTTCCTCAAAAGGTTTTATGAGGTAATTTACAAAGCACACTTGGTGGCCTCTTGTATTTCATCACATATGAGTTAACAGTGTATAACAACCTGTACTTTAAAAATGTGTGCTACAAAGATCTCTGTAGAATAATTGAATTGTAACATTTCATTGGGACCAGATGTATTACATGCTGAGATCACGGCTCCCTAGAAATACTGTCAAAGTAAACTGGGAGGAGCATGGGAAGCAGCAGCAAGAGTTCATGATATACAAAAATGTGCTAAAAAGTTGATAAATTACCATTTTGTGCTTATTTATTAACATTGCTGCTGAGAATGCCTGTCTGAACCGTGTCAGGATCTTTACATGTTACACAGAGAAGTTGAAGCATTTTGATTGTATTGCTGTCTATTGTTAATATCAGAACTGTTCAGCTATCCCTTTCTTGATGCATCTTTTTCTTGAAGGTCTAAAATCTGTGATATAGGGAAATCATTCAGTTCAGCCATATAGTCTATTTTTCACTATGGGTTTGCATCATCAGAGCTATATAGAAGATATTATCTATGGACAAGTCCACAGAATTCCCTGCTAGGCTGCACATTTAGTTTACAATTTCTGTATCACGAGAATGCATATGCTTGGTTCGTGGACTGAGCAGCACTGCCTCTTGAAGGGTAAAACTAAGTCATGTCATTACATGAATCATTATATTCATTAGCATTCATTGCCAGAGGGATTTTGGTCACTTGAAAACTTTCAATATGTGACAAAAAAGATCACAGAACAGCAGAAACCAAGATTACTTGCCTGTGTTTGAATTCAAGCATGGTAACAGTTGACTGTACAAGAGACCATCTAACACACTTCTATGCACCTACCGTGGGGAATTGGGCTTTAAAGGTTTTTTTTTCTGGGAATGATCTGTCATTTGTGTGAGCATATTCCTCCCCAGTTGCAGGACTTTGTGTTTTTTCTTGATGAAATTCCTGACATTAGTCTCTACCCATTTCTCTTGCCTGTTGACATTCTACTGAGTGGTAGCACAACCATCTGGTTCCTCTCTCACTCCCCATACCTCTGGTTTTATATCATCTGCAATCCCCAGAGGAGTGGACAGTGTCCCATTTTTCAGGTCATTTATGAAGATGTAAATAGCACTGTCCCACAACTGGCACCTGGGGTACAGCACTGGCTTCCAGCTGGAGTTTGTACTGCTTACCACAACCCTCTCTGCCTGACCCATCAGCCAGTTTTCAATCCAACTCACTGCACCTACATAACCCTTACTTCATCAGCTTGCTGTGAAGATGTTAGAAGAGTGTCAAAAAGCCTCCCTGATGAGGATGAGGTAATCAACACTCCTCCCTCAGCCACCAAGCTAATCTCCTCATTATTGAGGGGAATCAGGTTAACTACAATTTCCACTTCATAAATCCATACTGACTGCTCCTTATAACCTTCTTGTCTTTCATGTTTCTGGAAATATTTTCCAGTATTAGATGCTCCATCACCATCCCAGTGGTGGAGGTGAGGTTGATCAACCTGTAGGTTCCTGGATCTTTCCTCTTCTGTCTCTTGAATATAAGTGCGGTATTTGCTTTCTTCCAGTCTTCAAGAACCTCTTCTGATAGCCACACAATGACATCAGTCAGTTCCCACAGTACTCGTGGGTGCTTTCTGTCCAGCATCATGGGCTTTTGTATGTACAGATTACTTAAAATTTACCTAATATGATTCTCCTCCACCAACGTCTTCCTTACTCCAGACTTTGCCACTGGACAAAGAGGCCTGTGATTCCTGAAAACTACTTTTCCAAAAGAGACTGAGGGGCAGAAGTCATTGTGTACCTCCAGACAAAACACTTAATCAGAAACATGTTTGGTTTGAGTAATTTCATAGAAAGTTTTTGTAGACCGTTGCCTGAATTTCTGTTAGAGTGTTGTAAATCACAGGTTTCCCAGGCCATGTGGGCATTATATCCATGGAGTCAGAAGTTCTGCCTACACCATGTGTTCATGTCTCAGTGTCAGGGCATAAGGTGCCATAGTGCCACTGCGTTTAAAGATTCCTGTGCTTCTGTACATGGAATGCAAAAACAGCCCAAAGGTTTGGGAGGTTACAGTGCATTTTACATCATGTAGTTCGTTTTTTTTTCTCTTGCTCTTAGAACTTAGAAATAATGATATCAGATGGTAGCTAATTTTATTTGTTCTGTTTTCACAGTGACTAAACTAAAATGAAAAGAGAGTTAAGTGAGTTACTTAGCTTGTAAGTGACTTATTTATTTCCTGTACTTCTTGAAATTTAATGGTTTTATATCGTGTAAATGTTCAGTTAAGTGTTGATTATGTGTAAACCTTAGATAATTGCTTTCTAAAACCTGCTGCACATTTGCCTGGCAAATAGATTCCCTGAGATGATTTATATTTATTCTTTTATACTTCAAATATCCTTTCTTTTCTCCCAGCCTGTGTAGGGAGAAAAATTGTCCCACTAAAAGCCTGATTTTGTTCTGCACTTGCACATGCAATCCATTTGCTCAGTGGGATTCCAGCTAAGTATAGAAACAAGAACATCACACTGGGGGATGTATGCACCTAACAGACCTGAAAGCTTCCAACCTTAAGCTTTGCTAAAGGCAAATGATCTTAGTGATCTTATGCTGCTGTATCTCAGGCAAGAATTGGAGAAAAATGGAAAAACTGGTCTTTCTCACTTCAAACTTAATTGATAATATATGTCTTATTATTTTAAATTGTTATCTGTATCTTGTATTTTCTTCAAGACACAAAAGGTAATGTTGAGCTTTACTTAATCTGCCAGAAGCTTTTTTGTTGGCATAGTTGAAATATGAGTTAAAACATAACTCCTTTCTCTGCTCAGGGGTGTGTAGCAGACCACAAAATTTAGTGCTGTGTGTTCTGCTCTGTACAATGAGCTTCAGCCTGTTTCTCCAGTAAGCCCACTGCTATTACTGGAGCTACTCAAGGGGTGAAGTCTTTCACAGTTCAAGTCAAGGCTTTGATTGCACCTATTTGGTCCAGCACTTGGTCAAAAGATGTACGAAATTTTTTCAGACACTTGCTTTTTTCTTTAATCATAAGTGAAAGGAATAAACACATAAAGTGTTTGTTTCTCCCTAATAATAATAACTTCTGTATAGTGAGAGAGGTACTTAAGAAGTAATTTAAATAGCCCTTTAAAAACAGCATTTCAGCAGTTTAATTTGGTTCCCAGAAGTTGTTTCCTAAAAGTTTCCTCTGTTAGTCACTGGCAGGGCTGATTAATATATAAACAGCCTTTCCTTAACAGGCACTGAAAATACATCTGTTAGTTAAACTATTTTCCTTTCTCCTATGCCCACATTTTATAAATATTTTAGACTTCCAGAGGATCATTTACGATCATTCTGTTAGCAGAGATTATAATTAGGTGTATTTCACTGGATTTGTGATGCTGCACTGTAATTTTCAACAGAACAATTGAGAAAAATATCAATAATGATCCAAAGCAGATGGATAGTTCATACTAACTATGTTCTTCATTAAGAATTTCACAAATTTGCAAGATTATGAAGGACATCTGGAATACAGGAATACAAAGCATTCAGCATCTTCTAAGAGACACTGTGCATGAGTGTTTTCAAATAAAGCAAGTGGTATCTGAAATAATTTAATAAGCTTTTTATTTCTTAAATATAATTAAAAATAAAATTTGCACTTGCAAAGCTAAGCCATTTCTGGAGTGTAAGTTTCTAGTTTTGATTGTAATATCAGTAAACTTGGACAACAGAGAAAGAATGCAGGATGAGGAAAGAAAGCTGGAGAACAGACAGAAATAAGCAAAGTTAGTCGATTGTCCTAATAAGTGGACGGACTATGCTTGATGTTTCAATAGTGTCTAGTAGAAATTATGGAGCCCATTCTCATTTTAGAAGGAACAGATAAATCACTGGACTCAACCCAAAAAACCTGCAGGAATTACCCTAATGTTTGTAAACCAAGTTATAAACTCATATCTCTTGCTGTCACTGTGAGGAGGTGAATGTTTCTCTATTCGACTGAAATAAGCATAGTTATAGTAACTGATTGAATGAGGCAGGTTTTATTTTACTAGAGTTCAAGAACATAAATACATAAATAAATATACATAAATACATAATTTCTTTTAATTATTACTATTTTTTAATATTAAATTGTTTTTTAAAAATAATTTACTAAACAAACCTTATGGTATTTTTTACTGAAAAGCTGAAGAAGAACAAGCTACGCAGTTTAAAAATTGCTAAATAATTTTTATTCAGGACCTCTTACAGCAAAAGATACACACCACTATTTGGAATACAGAAAGTGGCAGATATGTAGGTGGCTGCGGTCCAGTCACTGGAGTTTAAGTTTTAAGAGATTGATTCTATTGGGTAGATTGCTTGGCCCACTCTGTTTTCATCATTTGGTGATATAAAGCAAGAAGAAAATATCAAAATGCTGAAGAGAGCTTTTTCAGATTGTTCTTTTACAGTTCATCATTTGAACAACTTGTCTTGGCCCTCTAAATCTGTTGAGCTGCTCTAATGTCCTACTGCTTCACATGCTACTGATCTCTTTGATAACTCTTTTGATGACTCTTCTTTTTAGTTGTTGTTGTTCTTGTTTGTTTGGTTTTCGTTTTCAGAGCCAGTCCCTTAGCTTAGTGTTTCCTTAAGGGTAAACAGTTGTTTCCACAGAGATCATGGAATCATGAAATCATATAATGGTTTGGGTTAGCAAGGATCTTTAAAGGTCATCTAGTCCAACTTCCATGAAATGAGCAGGGACATTTACAACTAAATCAGGTTGCTCAGACTCCCATCCAACCTGACTTTGAATGTTTCTAGGGGTGGGACATCCGCAACCCCTCTGACCAACCTGTTCCAATGTTTCACCATGTCATTGTAAAAAGCTTCTTCCTTGCACCTAGTTTAAATCTGCCTTCTTTCAGTTAAAAGTCATGATCCCCTGTCGTATCTCAACAGGCCCTAGTAAAAGATTAGTCACCACCTTTCTTATGATCACCCTATGTTATGTACATAACATGTAGAAGACAGGAGTCTTGCAGCATATCTCACTTGTGGTTTTCCCTGTGATCTAATGGCAAAACTGGTTGATAGCCCCATGGCCTTACTTTGCCTTTTCTGCCTTTCTGTCAGGGATTTGCAATTTCCTTCATCTTTTTCTCTCTAGGAGTTCTAAAAAAGAAGATTGCAAAGCATTTTGCCCTATCTATTCCTTGACATTTTTTCCCAGGTCTCTTCTGCAATATTGTAGCAATAATATTCTATTTTGCCTGGAGTAGCCGTGGGAATCAGAGGATGGAACAACCCCAATAATGTCCTGGTTTGTGCCCCTCTGTTGTGTCCTGACTACAACTCTGTTTTCATTCTGCAGGACTTGAACACACACAGAAATGCCAAGTAAAACAGCTGTACTGGCAGCTGTCATTCTGGAAATGAGAATGATGACATTAAATTGAAATAGGGGAGGAAGGCAAATTAATTAAGCTCTTGATTAAGTACTCTATCTTCAGAAAATAAGGCTTTTTTTTTTTTTTTTTTAACAGGATCTTTCTTCTCTAAATTCAGGTTTCCTGCAGTGCAAGAATACAAATGTGAAAAACAGAAAGTTTTAAAAAAATATTATTCCCAACGAAAATAAATAAAATATTTTCTTGATAAAAATTTAATTGTAGCCTTCCAAGGATAAGAAATTGGTAGCAACTCATCTGTGTTTCTGTCTTGTGCAAACTTACTCAAGTAGAGTAGGCAAATGTTCAGATCTCATTTTGTCTGAGTGCTGCCTGCAAGTAGACTTACCCCATGAAATTTGGCATGCCTAATTTTTCTGTTTGTAACATGAAAATAAAAGCCCTTTTTATTCAGGAAAGTTTTCTCTTAAAAATATTTTTTTTAAATGCATTTCCACCTATGTAGTAGAGGTGCTGTCTCGTTGCAGTGTGTAAGGAGTGATTGTGTAGTGTGACAGGGGTCGTCTTTCAGTATCATCACCAACTGCTGTGAATAGAAAAACATTTTGTAGCTGGTGGTGGTCATTTAAAATCTATGTCTGGTTTTGACATGAGGTGTGAGAATGATGCTGACTTTTAGAATGCAAACTGTTCATATTTCATGTTTTAGTCATCATGAATTTTACATACCTTGTGAAACAGAATTGTGCTCAGCGCAGTGGCATGTCTAATATATATTAGCTTTGAAAGGACTATTTAAACTTTAATTTTTTAAGATGCTCTCTGGTGTCTTGTAAATGAGGCTTACTGTAAATTGTAGGTGCTTCATCACACTAGTGTTATAGGAATGATTCCAGAACATTTTATTTGTGCTAGAATCACCACTATTAATAACTCTGTTGAATAGCCAATGTTAGCACTGCATTGCTTACTGACATCTTTAGGCAATGCTAAGCAATCAACAGCTTTCAGGTACTTCAGAAAATAAGTTTCTTTCAGTTGCCTGTTTTTTAATTGCATTTTCTCCAGTGGAAATTTGCAGGTTTTATATTTAAATAGGTAAATAAATAAAGCAAAAATGCTTTCAAGTAAGCTTAATTCTGTGTCAAGGCTAAACATTTATATTTGCAAATTAAAAAAAAAAAAAAAGAAACTAATATGGTGGTGGACAAATCTTGGCTAATCCTTTAAAAGAGTTGACCAATGGAGAGTACATTAGAAAATATAATTCATTGTTGAACTATTGATGGTTCACAGTTTGGTAAAACGGCAAACGAATGAGCTGGATTTATGTTTATATTTATATTTTTAATATAATTTTTTCTAGTATTTTTTGATTGTTGATGTCTAAAGATGTTAACTCTATGTCCCACCACAGCACTCCTGAGAAGTGATTTCTTGTTCAGAAATTCTTGTTAGCTGTTATGAGAAAAAGTTGAAACATTAATACCACCATTACACTGCTTTTTACTTTCCCTGAAAGAGATGTTTTTAGTAAAATGCCCTCTGCTTTAGTTCCTTGAATTCTGATATGTGTGTGGGTTTTTTGTTTCCATTTCCCAGCAGCTAAAGAGGCAGTAGGTTTGATTTGGCAAGTCATTTGGAAAAGGAGTGGAGAAGTGCCCTGTAACCATTGAACAGTAAGTGCCAGTTTTACCTGCTCTTTTAGCCATAAGTAAAGTAGGAAGTAAATAGGATATGCAGATGGATTGAGATTAAACTTTTATAATACTGAGAGGCACACAAATATGTGCACATGTAGAGGTATAACTGCTCTGAAGTACTTCAAAAAGAAGGCCAGGAGATCTGCTTAGATGTGATTATGGATCAGGTCATGAGCACTGTTGAGAGATACAATCTAAATTATTGAAAGCCAAAACTGAAAAGTACCTTCAGTGACATTCTGTTAAATTGATTTGGATACTAAGTAGTTTTAAATATTCAATATACAAAGTCTTTAAAATTAGAAAATGCAGTTGGGATGTGTGCACACAACTCTGCCCTTGGAAACTAGGAACTAATTGAATAAAGACATGCCTGTCAACAGTATTTGCATGCTATTAAAAACGCTGCTCTGTTTTATACTAAAAATGACTGTCAGCTTTGTTTGCAGCATGCTTGTCTGTTAATGCTAATGCATTTTTGATTCATGTCAAATTAAAATTTCAATTTCAAAATGCAGGTGTTAACTGCTTTCTTCACAGCAGAAAATATCTCTGTAGCAAAAAACACTATATAATAATGAATATTATAGGATAGATTTGGATGTGAGAAGCTGAGCTGGAACACGAATGTATGAAGCTCGGCCTTAGAAGGGTTTAGACATATTTGTGAGTGTGTTATACACTTACACTGTTGTTTGAGAACAGTCACACAAGAAAAGTATTTAAGCTCTGAACCTGATATATAATATGTTAAAAAATTTATTATCTCAACAAATTAGTTTAAAATAAACTTTTTGCTTTTCTTGCTATTAAAAATATTACAGCAGCTGAGGCACAAGTTCACAATACTAGGTTGTACTTTTGTTAGCTTAGGAAATATGAAAATGGCTTTAATATAGTGTAGTTTGTTTATACACAAGTTCAGGGAAGGAGAATGCCATAAGACCTCCCTGACAGTAGAACAAGCTGCTCTCTGCATCTTTTTGCATTCACAGAATACTGATCTTTTTAGAGCAGCAAATAGCACTGTAGGAAATTAAAAGACCTGTGTCATGTTTTAGTGGAATAGGACTAGCTGGAAGGAGCACGGACTATTTTTTTTTTTTTATGGGGATGTACCTAGGACACAGATTAGACCCAGTCAAATCAATCTTCTTGTTCACTCTTAGTATATGTATGGCTCTCAGCTATTCGGCCAAAAAGATGAAGGGTTTTCTGTCCAGTAAGTGAGCTAGATTGAAGTGAGATGGCAGGAAATGAGAGGAAAACCAGAGGAAGTGGACCACAAATTTCAATAGCTTCAGTGTGTTGAAGAGTATAATCTGTCTTGCATTGCCACAAAGTTCTTCCATCTACAAAATTTAGTTTCGATACTCCTGGCTCTAAGGGATTGCACATCTTCCTCTGCTGTCTCCTTGGGTTTTGGATGGAAGCTAACTTCAGCTCCTGAGTAATGAATCCTGGTTTGCTAAAGAGGAAGGGCAGAACTGAAAAAGTGAGAAAATTGATAAATTACACAAACTAGAAGGGTTGTGGGATTTTAATAGAACAATAGGTGGCTTGTTCTGCTTTGTTTTTAATGAATACTACATATTTTGAGAATGATATTATAGGACATCTCATGTGACTGGTAGAAATATGGCTTGAGATATTATCTGAAAACAAGTTGCCATGGGGATGTAGCTGCAATACTGTATTAGTAATCAATGTCAAGGCTGTGTGATAGACAGCAGTCACTGAATTGCAAATATCATAGAAATAAAACCAAAAGATTCAAGTAAGATGTTGGAGAGAATGATGAAGACCACAAGACTTATAATCCTTTTACTTGAATTTTTTGAGCAGTAAATAGCAGATGATCTTGTTTTTAGAAAAAAGATTCTGATCCTAGGTTACTTGTAAAAATATTACCTGGTCTAGCAGGATCAGAGGGGTGGCTACCTAACAGTTTTTCTATTTTCTGGCGCTAATTATGCTCTTATTAAAGAATTTAATTGAAGGGATGGAACAAAGTGCTTTTGTTATGGACCTGAAGAATATTTTTTCCTCTATTTCCCTAAAGACTGTTTTTCTGGACTGCAACTGCAACACGTTTGAGTGAGTTTGTGCCAGGGATAAAGACTGATTACTTTGACATTAGCTGTTCAGGGCCGCCTTGTCTGTGCATATGAGAAGGTTCATGATTACTGAGAGTGTTCAGTCAGTGATGAACAGTTGTTCTAATGGTCTGAAATTGTGCAGAGTGGGAGTATATTGACATCAGTAGTAATAGCTGTTACTGTGTTTATTTAAGAAATACTGATAAACTAAAATGAGCTGGATTTTTTGTGTGTTGATGTTGTTCTGGTGGTTGACACTATTTTGACAGATAAATTTTTGATGCATTGGATTTTATGGTCAAGTGTCAAAATAGATAAAAGTACAACTGTCTCATAAATTGTTTGCTTTCAGTCATTTATTTTTGTTCATATTGAACAATTCGCATCTTGTAGGCTGTGTCTTACCACTAGCATGTGTAGTCAACTTCCCTGGAGTCCCATTTCCTTTCTCCCTGGTGAAAATGCAGTAAAAAATGAATTAGAAAAAAATGTGGTCTCTAGTGTGTTGCATTCATAGCACTATTGCTAAAAGCAGCTGTAATAGACGAGATGGAACTCCACCTGTCTATAAGTTTTTTATTCTAAAATATTAGTTATGAAGAAATGTTGTTTTTTTTCTCTTTGCTAGAAAGAGAAGATAGATGCACAGCAGAAAGTGAATTTTAGAAATGCAGTGTTTAGAATGTATTTAGAATGCTTGTGTTTAGAACAAGGCAGTATGTGTATATAACCAGATTGCATTAAAAAAATTTTGATTTGTTACAGTCCACATAATAAAAATAGTGAAGGGCAGAGGATGAAAGAGGGGAAAAACACCACTACAATCCACAAGATTGTTATGTTTAGCTATATAATTGGGGTTTTGGCAAAAATTACTGATGGTGAAAATACTGTAAAATTGATGGTAGATGTCTCTACTGACAGTAGATAATTGGCTTTATTTCATGTGTATAAGGCTAAAGACTTAAAGGGTATGCTAAAAATTAATAGAATATTTAGTAGCAGAAATTGTGACTAGGTAGTGTTTAGGACTAAATATTATTGCGACATATCAGTGCTTTGCATTTGTTTTTATCTATTTTGTTTTATCTATTAGATGAAATAAGTTAATTTTTTTCTTTAGGTAGTCTATGAAGATTGCATATTTTGATTATTTTCTATCCAAGGTATGTTAAGGGCATCTTAATGCATATATACAGCATATTCCTATCCTTTAATAACATCTTTTAAATGAGAAAACTACATACCAAATGCCCTTGTTCACGCATTAAAGCTCGTTTCCTCATAGCCAGCCATATTTCTATGACATTTGTTTGAACACATGCTGAAATGTACAGGGTTGATCTTGTACCTCTTGGTAACATGTTGGTCTGTTCTTGACCTTTTCTTACAGAGGGAGATATCCCTGATTGGCAATATCCCTGGTGTAGTGCAAATACCCTGGGATGAGTTCTTAGAAAACTGATTTACACATGTATGAGTGTACATGTGGTGTCTGAGCAGGCAGCACTGGCCTTTAACCCAAATGCCTGGTCATGCTGTGGAGCCCAAGCTCGGCCCTTTCCTGTCAGAGCTGGAGAGATGCTGTTCACAAAAAAAATTGCTCTGATATATATTTCCCATTTACAGACAGAATAACTAGAATAACTAGAATAACTAGAAATGTAAGCATCAAGAAGTTATATTGGGAGCATTTTGAGGTCTTGATAACATTTTTCCTCTTAGTTTTATTTTTTGCCCTTTTCCTTTTTTATTATATATACATTATGTAAGTCAACTTGGCTTTGTATGTTTCTCAACAAAATATAAATTCAGATTTTGAAATGTAAAAGCTAGAAAAATAACCACAGAACACACTTTTTATTAATTTAAAATTTGGATAATTTATTATGAAAACATTTGCAGAATATAAGACTGCAGTTTAATGAATTTCAGTCCTTTCCCCAGTATTTTCCAAGAGTAATGTTTGTAGTGCAGCATAATGTTGAACTCCTTTTTACTATTTTCTCTCTATTTATATAATTAACCAAGGTCAGGAATATCTGTTTTCATGAAATGTGGTAGGAAGTGTTAGGTAATCTGTTACAAAAGCTAATGCAATCTATAAAACCCTGAATTTACTATTTTATAAATTTCATACCATATATAAATAGGTTCTCTAGATTACAAAAGCAGAGTATTTAACTCTTTGGAATAGTAAAGTAGATGACTGTCTTTTTTTGCTTTCTGCTATTTAGGGGAAATACCACAAAATATTGCGGCATATTGTGATGACTCCAGTAGGTCATCAGTGTCAATTCAAAACTGTGTTAATTCTTCTGTATTATTTATTTTCATTACCTTTGATTTGAGTTGGATTAAGCACTGAATGTGGCATCCTTTACTGGATATTTTCTTCTGTGTATGTATCTTTTCATGGGTCTCTTTCCCTTCTCATTCATATGTCTGCGTTATTGCAATAATCACAATAAGAGCCGTTCACTTTCATGCAAGGGGCAGGCACAAGTGTTTAACATCTGTCAGTGTTGCTTAAATCTGACACAGGTATCTTTCACAGACTCTATTCAGTCTCAAGGTACATAAAAAACGCAATAATGTCAGCACCTCGCAATTCAGAGTTTTAGAAACAAAAATTATATTCAAGTTTTAAAGTTACAGTGAGCTGCATGATGATGATGGTGATGATGGTGTGTAGGAGGTGATTTCATAACCATGAAAAAAAAATGCAGCTTTGATCTGCTCCTTGAAAAGCGATGTCACCTCAGAAAACAAATAAACTAAATATTTCACTGCTGTTTCTCCAGTAATGGATGGGGTTTGGGATGGAACATAGTTGCTATACAGGCTCTTATTCCATCAACCATCAGCTGGGATTAAAGATCAACTGGGGTTAAAGAGTGGCCCCTTAGTCTCCTATTTGCTAAGTTGCCTTAGCCTCCTGTGCAAACAATTTCTCTATGAAGAAGAAAGAGGTCTAAAGCTTCCTTAATGCTATTAAATCTTCATCAGATCAGGATTATGAACTTTTATTAGCATTTTAAGCTTTTCCAATCACTGTGGGTAATTTTTGGTTTGGGTTTTGTTGGCTTTTTTTTTTTGTTTGTTTGTTTGCTTGCTTGGTTGGTTGGTTGGTTTTTATAATGAGCTGTTTTCTGCTGAAGATTATTACTTGTTGATAACTGCATCCTTTTTATTCTCAAAGGCTGATGAAGTTTTGCTCGTAGTTTCACAAACAGCCCAATCTGTATCTAGTAACAGTAGCTCTACGTTAGAATGTGTGGAAATTCGTGTACTCTTAACAGTGAAATACTTATTTACTCTAATCAAAAAAGTAGCAGGTTGCAGATGAAATTAGAGGTACACAATTTTAGTTATTATTTATCTTGATTGTTTTCATAATATATATTCTAAGTCTCATTTTTAAAAAAGCAAAAAACAAAATCAAAACCAAACCTGGAAGCTGTTGCACTTTAAATTTTCCTTTTAATTTTTCTATCACTCCTTAAATTATTCTCTCTCTAGTAACTCTATTGAATGATTACTTTCATAAGTAGGATATAACTGATTTCAACTTTTTGAAAGATAATTTTCATGTTTATTAAGGTATCTTAGTCTACGATTTTCATGACTTCCTTGAATACTCTGAACACAGTGTAAGAACTGTCTAAGGTTCAAAATGAGAATGAGGTACAAGTCCTTGTTTAGATCCTTGCTGTAAAATGCTTTTCATCTGAGAGTGCAATTTTGCTAGTCCTTCAGTTCTTTTTCTGATGCTCTTTTAGTGATGCTCAACATCTCTAAACCCTCATCCCACTCACTTGCAGAAACAAAGCTAACTCCAGAAAACATGTAAGTTATAGTTTGACACTCTCTCTGGATGCAAAGAATCCTTTTTTTTTTTCCTATTAGGCACAAGGTGAATGATTTCTTGAAAATCTTCAACCCATAGTAAAGAAAGTCTTGTATAACATAGCATGCCTTTTAATTAGGAACAATACCAAAATTACCTTACAGAGTTTCAGTTGTCATTAGATTATTATTGTGATAATGGAAGATAAACATATTTTGAAACTTGAATTCTGCATTCTTAAGTTTTCCTGGTGAATTTATACATATAATATTATCTGTGTTCAGAAGCTGTTCTTCTAGCACCATTAAAACACCAAATACATGACATTAAAATGTTCCGTTTTAAGCTAAGTTTTAGTCAGACAATCCAATTAATGTGAATGAGCTTTTCATTAATAGGCCTAAAGTTAAGTAAGTCTTTTTTTGTTTGCTCGGTCAGAACCTAAGACATGATCCTACTGATTAACCTAGATTCTCCTTCCCCTTCTGTTTCTGAGGATTTGCTGGTGTTATGTCTTGGACATTAAATCTCTGTTTATCTACCTGTTTGTATGTTCCTGTGAAGTCAGGACAAAAATGAAAGCTGAAATTTTCACAAGCGAGAACTAAAGTTGCATATACAAATTCTGTGTCAATTCAGTGGGATTAGTATATTTAACACAGTTTTCTATTTAAATCTTAAAATAAACTATAGTTTGTGAAAATTGTCCACTGTATGAAGCTCAATCTTTAGACCGTTAGTAAGGTCTCACTTTGTTTTAAATTAAAAATCACTGTTCTAGAATAATGGAGAACTTTTCAAGGAATAACTGAGATGACTTAGATCTACACAAAAAAAAAAAAAAAGAGGAGGATTAACATAAAAGTTATAAAAGACTGCCCTAGCTGGAATGAAGAACAGGCTCTCTTCCTCAGAAAAGAAGCTTAGGAAAAACAGTAAGGAGCAATCTGAAATAAAAACATGAAAGTAAGTCTTTCTGCTCTGAAAAGATGAGTGAGAATGACATGACTTTGTGTGTTTTAGTATTAGCACAAAACTAATTTTTTAAAAACTACTTTAATATACCAACATTAATTGATTAATATAATGAAATATTATGTGTTTAAAGATACTGTTATTTGAATCAAAATTGAAAGAGTTGAATTTTTTGTTGTTGTTGTTGTTTTGGTGTCCTTTTACCATCCTGACAATAAAAGTGGTGAGAATATACATAGATGTAAGAA
Source organism: Tychaedon coryphoeus (assembly GCA_013398595.1). Taxonomy (NCBI): domain Eukaryota; kingdom Metazoa; phylum Chordata; class Aves; order Passeriformes; family Muscicapidae; genus Tychaedon; species Tychaedon coryphoeus. The sequence goes on along the minus strand of WBND01000051.1, from coordinate 1,198,507 downwards.
AAAATAAGGTATAAAATAGCCAGACAAACATAAGAAAATGTCACCATCTTCCTCATGTCAATTTTGACTTGCACTTATCGCTGAACATTATTATTTAACAAGTACACTGTTATTTTTATAGTTATTTTTACCTGTTTTACAAATATCATGTTGTGTAATGCACAGTTTCTTAAGACAGAAAAAACATTCCACACATTCTGTTTATGGAGTCCCCTGCCCTTAAAGACAAAAAATACGCATATACACATACAATGCAAATCGGCACCCATACAAGAGAATTTTGCTTTCTGATAGAAAAAAATGTAAGATTAGAGAGCCACAGACTGGGCCAGGTTGGAAGGAACTATACTGGATCATCTGGTCCAGCCTCCCAGCTCAAGCAGGGTCATCCTAGAGCACATTGCACAGGATTGTGTCCAGATGGTTCTTGAATATCTCCAGGGAGGAAGAGTACACAGACTCCACAGCAATCCATTCCAGTGCTCAGTCACCAACAGTAAAGAAGTTCTTCCTCATATTCAGATTATTAAGATTAAAGAAATTTGAGTTCAGTTGTTGACCTGAAATTTGTTGATAGTACCTATAAAGAGTTTTTAATGATTGGGGTTTTTTTTTTCTGTTTTGGAGGGGTTTTCTTTTGGTTTTTTGTTTGGTTGGTTTGGTTTGGGTTTTCTTGTTTTGTTTATTTTTGTCGGGATTTTGTTTGTTTTTTGGGTTGTTTGTCCATAACTTTGAGTACTGAAAATGGAAAAGTGGGCAAAAATTAATTAATCAGGGAAGACTTAGTTAAAAATTTAAACTGACTAGTGTAACTACTGAAAGATGGGAGCTTGTAGAAATTTTGTTCACATGATTGCATACATACAATATGCATATCTACATGGCCGTGTCAGAGTAGCGAGCTTGTGTGGTTAACAGTGATTCTTGTATGTTTGGCCAAAGAAATGTCACAGAAGCAATCATACACTTAAAGACCTCTAAGTTAAAGTGTGATGTGATAATCACTGCCCATAGTTACCTTTTCCTTATTTGTCTTAGTTTTTTTACAAGTTTCCAAGCTCAGTGTCTCTACCTAGTGGGACTACCTACGTAGTCTCAGCTTTAAAGAGTAGTACTCAATCATCTGGGCAGTGTAGACTTTGCAAGACTTCATTCTCTGAAAGAGCCTCTATATGCTTCTGGAATGATCTGTGGAATTCAGATGCTTCTCTCACAGGTGTCTGTGAAATTGAGCTATTCCTTATGGCTCTGTCTCTAACTTCTCCGTTGCCTGTTGTTTTGCCATATTTGGTGTTTTTTGAACACCTGTTCAGTTAGCCTAACTCAGGCAACAAGTTTTCTGCAGTTAAACAGTTGTGTGCATCCTAGAAACCAAAAAAAAACAGAAACAATGTATATTATGCATTATTAAGATTTCTGTAACAATAATATTATTAAGAGTGTACATGATTTTAAAGAGTTTAAAGTGCAGTGCTGAACTGCTAACAAAGAACAAGAGGTGAATCTCTTTAACTGCTTCTGAAGCCTCAAACATTTGCATTACATCTCGCTTCCATTTCTGTAATTTTTGCTAGTCAATGGGTTTCTGTCATACTACTCAGAGGAGCTCTTGCTATTCATTTTTGAGAAATAATTTTTTAGGACAAACAGTACATGTGGATTATACACAAGTGGGCTATTGCAAGTTCTTTCTATTTAAACTGAGTAATTGCTCATCAGTGTCTCATGTATTTGCTTTGTTCCCTGATTGGGTGACCTGACCTTAATATATGGGAGGAATGACTCAAGAAATCAGTGAGATCTTTATTGTGCTAGCAAGTTCTTTGGGATGAGAAGTAGCACAGAAGAAAACCCTCTGCTGCTTTGGAATATGAAAAGACCTTTGCTCTGTGTTGCATACCTGTGTTACCCTTGACTAGCTACATGGACCTCAGATACAACTGTAGATGGATTGCTCTCTGCTTGAGGAAAAGAGAGAGATGTGAGTCAGATTAATGAATCATCTCTCTTGTTTCACAGTTGTTCCTTTCACAGCAGGTAATGGCTAGCATGACAATGTGTGCAATTATATTTACAGAAACAGTGGCAGGATTTTATCTGACTAATTGTGTTGTTACTGTGTTGTGCTTCTGACAGTCACTCTCTGTGCAAATCATATGGGTATAGTTGCAAAAATATTTCTTCAGTCATGGTTATGTCATTTCATTTCTCTTATCCTGTAGTTTCCGTATCCCTGCTTATCATAGGCAAAATAGTTTTGTATGCCAACTGAGGATGGCACTGAATCCCTTAATCTTGTTTTAATGTCATGTTTAGATTATCTGTTCATTGTAGCATTATTTGCCTGTGTACATGCAGTTCTGTTTGCAGATTAAGAACTTTTTCTTGTTTGCAAACTTTTCAGATTTCTTTTTGTTCAAGAAAGATCTGTTTCATAACTCATTTAACCCTCTTTCATAAAATGTCTCTGGTCAACAGCATACCAAATACCAAATCTATTGGTTTGTAACGTTTAATAATTTCATGTACCTATTTATGAATAGTAGAATGCATTCTAATAACCATCTTCAATTTTTTTTTTCAAAAATGAGTTTTAAGTCACCTCTAGAGTTAAACACTCACATTTATTGTAAAAGACATCATAGCAGAACACAGCCCATCTTGCACATCACCTAACCAAATCATCAGTTAGATAAACTTTAAAAAATCCTGCTATGACAATAAAACTTTGGTTGCATAGTGGTTGTGATAAATTTTCAGCAGGTGAGGATCTTTCATGACACATCTCTTTGCATTCTGGCAGTGATAATCCCTCTTCTAATGAAAGTTTCAAGGGCTGATAGGGTTTTATTATGTAGCATTGATGGTTTGTATATAAAAATTGAATAATTTTCTATATAAAAAAGATTAGATCCCCCCCCTGCAATTTTTTTTTTTTTTAATTTCATTGTTGTTGTTGATTAAAACAAAACCTATGAACAACATTTCTTAAAAAATAGATGGGTTTGTGTGGGTTTTTTTGTCTTGTTTTTTTTTTTTTTTTACATTTTGTATCATATTGGGAGTCAGTGTGCCTAGAATCCATATTTGAACCGTTTAGTATTAATCACTTTGGCCATATAAGGTGCTGGATTAGTCACCTAGTGTAATGTGGCTGGTTTTCATTTTTTGTGAGCAGTGCTTCAGTTGATGCTATCCATTAAGATATCCATTAAAGCTTCTGTTTAGTGATAAGCTACGCACAGCGTCAGAAGAAAGTACCCTAATCATGTGTTCACATTGATTCTTACAAATTCCTAAAACTCCTATTAAATCTGCTATTTTAAGACCTTGGTACATAATAGTCTATTTTATTTTTCAAAAAAAGGAATGATAAATCAGATGGTAACCCAGTAAATATTCAGGAGGTTCTTTTGCCATAAGCAACATTAAAACCTTTTCAATGTTGTGGTGGTTTTTTTTGGTTTTGTTGTTTTTTTTTTTCGGTGACTTGATCTTCTAAACCTCTTCCAGCTTTTCACATTCACACTTTGTTCATCCTCATGGAACAGTTAGGTAGGATTCCAGTGGGGTTTTTTCCCAGTGAAGCCCATCTAGATAAAACACATGACTAATCTTCTTTAATCCAGGTAGGAAGGAGTTTGGCCAGAACTGCTTGCACTGGTTCAGCATTTATGTGCTCTTTTAATTGCAGGTGCTGCTAGGCTGTGCTTGCAGCTCTCTTCATAACAAAATTGGAACTTCAGTTCATGCCTCCTTCTGTAAGGAATGTGACACCTCTTCTATTAATAATTGTAGAATCACAGAGTATCTTGAGTTTGAAGGGACCCACAAGGATCATCAAACTCCGGGTCCTGGCCCTGCACCGGACATCCCCAAGTGAAAGCATTGTCCAAATATTTTTGGAACTCTGGCAGGCTTGATGCTGTGACCACTTCTCTGAGGAGGCTGTTCCAGTGCCCAGCCACCCCTTAGGTGAAAATCCTTTTCCTAACATCCTGCCTAAACCTCCTTTGACACAAGTACATGTCATTTTCCCAGGTCACTGGTCAGCAGAGAGGAGACATAAGTGTCTGCCCCTCTGCTTCCCCTAGTGAGGAAGTTGTAGACAGCAATGAGGTTGCAAAACCTCTTATTCATATGATGTCTATTTTCTTTTGTGACCCCAGCTTTAGCTGATGCAGCCTGTTCCGGGCAACCAGGTAATTTTTTAATGCTTTCTAAGTTAAGAGGCAGTCTAGACTCTGAATAGTGTAATTTTTTCTTATACCAGAGATAAAAGTAAAAGAAAAAGAAAATCAACTTTTATCTAGGATTTGAATTAAACTAATGCTGATTTATTGTTAGGGCTGCAGCTAGGATTTTAAAGGAAAGTTTTGAAATTTTCTAAAATAAAAACAAAGCCCTAAAAAATTCAGTGTGTTAATGCTGAAAGGAGAGTCATCTCTGATCTTATTTTCTTCATTTTTCAGTCTCAAGACACTATTAATACAATACAATATTTTTACAAAGGAAAGGATCTGACTAATCTTATGTGCTAGAAATAAAAAAGAGTCCACACTTGTGCTGGGTTAAAGGTTTAGGTACAAACTGTCTAAAACCAAATGTATAATACAAATATGAATAAACCCACTAACTTTCAATTAGCCCTCTGAAAACTATTGAAATAATTAAAAGCTATTTACTTATTCAGCAACTGTTAATACAAAAAGATGTCTAAGCTTTATTTTCTGTGATCTTTGCAGAATAATAAAATATCAGTTTTTGTTCCTTCAAAACTACTGGAGCTGAGTTACTGAAAAAAAAAGAAATAATAATTTAGAAAAATATATCAATAAACCTTATGAAATATATAATTAAAGGTAAAATGAATATTTGGAAGTAGTATCTGCCTCGAATTAAAGAAAAATTGGAAAGAGAAAAAGATAAAGTTTTAGACTTCGAAAAATAGCCTGGACTGTGAACGCTTTTGGAAGAAATCCTAGGTGCTACAACCTATAGAATTAATGGAGGCTTCTGACATTGTCTCTGTGGAGCTCCAAGCCAGTAGGAGGAATGGAGTCTCATAAGTATGGATTTTTTGATATATATATATGTCGATCAGGATGGTGTTGAAAAATCCATCACATTTTGCTATCTGAAATAATTTAAAATGACTTAATTCTAGCTCTGCAGCTAAATGTCACTGTTAGCTTTGAAAAATCCAGTGGGGAGAGAAACTTATTTCTACCTTTGCAGTGACTATTCTTTGATATCTAATTACAACATTGGGGCATGTAAAACCCACATCTGTAATGCCAAATTGTCTTCATGTTAAGTAAGCTCTTTTCAGAGGACCAGCTAACTTGCTTACCCATGTGAAAGATTTCTCTGTTGTTTTGTTTTTGCTGTTCTAGAATTCCCAAAAATATGTGATTTCCATTTCGTTAATAGTATTCCGGGATATGGCTGCTGATTTTTGTTTCTTCCTGAGATCTTTGTATAACTGTTCCTTTCCTTGTAGGTAGATAGGAGATAAAGGGGGAGAAAAAACTAAAAAGGAGGGAGTTTTTTTTCTTTTTTTTGATTTTCATTTGGGCAGTGTCAGCAAGAGTGATGTACTCAGCTAAATAAATAATTTTGCATAATGTGTTTCTCTGATTGTAAATTGAATCTAAGAATATCCCATCTTTTTGCACATACTGCCTAACAACCTGTAATCATTAAGCCTCTACAATTGTCCTTAAACTGTTTTACTTCTTTATATGATATATATTTTTTATTTTTTTTTTATATCAAATGTGTTAGCTGTTGGCTTGATCTGTGAGTTATATGTGAAAACGCAGAAGTCAGAAGAGTTTTTTGGGTAATGGAATATGAAAATTATAGGGAAAAATATACCAGCTGTGTACTTCCCTTGCCAATTTCAGTGTACCAATTCCCAGAAATCTATATTCCTTGTAGAATTTTGTTTCATGATTTTTGTTCCCAATTCATGATTTTCAATTCAACTTTCTCTTGAACCATATTCAATATATTTCTTACATTTCATAGACATTGTACTGCTGGATTTTTTACATCTACTCTAACAGCTTCAGCTGTTTCCACTTGAACTTTCCAGTCTGCTTCTCCGTCTTGATTTGTTTTCCAGTAATTTCTCAGTGTCTCTTTTGTATCTTTTTCTATCTTTCCTCATTCTATTTATTTTTTAATAATATCTGTTTTTTTGTTTGTTTGTTTGTTTGTTTTTTAAATTCCCCTATCCACCCTTTTCTTCCCAAAAGAGAATTTCTGTTGCCATATATGAAGGAACAATCTTTAATTTTCATGGAGGTGACTTTAATTTTTTTTCTTCTTGTTGTTGTTTCCATTTATTTTGTGGAGTTTATGTAGAATAATTTCATAGGTAAAGTAATAGTTGGTACTAAGTTACTATAAACACTTTTTGGGGTTTTGTGAATAGATACGCTTTTTACCAAAATACTATGTGTAAATGGGAAAGAGTGGTACAACAAATAACACCCCTTGATACTGTACAGCCATCAGCTAAAATTGCTGGCTTAAAGAGGTGAGGAAAGAGGCATTCAATGCTCTTTTCTCTCCATTTTTTTAGGAAACTGGTCAAGTTTCAGAGTGGTAAAGACTATGCCTCAGAATAGTAATATACCTATAAATAAATTTAGCAATAACTTAGGAGTTTGATATCTCATGCAATTATCTTACCAATTAATGGAAATTTCCTTATGCTATTGAAGTAAAAAAAGAGTCCAGTTTCCCATTTCTTGAATATATGGGAAGATTCCAGAAGATTTCTGTAATATATGTCAATACAGAACTATAGCCAAAGCATTTTTGGTTGTTGGAATCACTGTGGAATTATTTCAAGAGCATTTTCTTAGTTTTCTTAGTTTTCAGTCTCAAACACATAGCTTCAACTAAAAACAACAGAGGCAAGACAACAACATGTAATACAGTTTTAAATTAATTCCAAAACAGTTTTGCCACTACTTCTGTCAGATTGACTAGCATGTGCAGAAGACAGACAATAAATTATATATTGTCTCTCTGTTACCTGAGAAAAAGGTAGGCTGAGAAAAAATTGGTACACCAGTTTATCTTGTAACTTCCCATAGCTCAGCTCTACCTACCTTGGAAATGGAGAATGGAGATCAACTGTAGATAAACAACTTAACTTCATCTACCTAGAAATGTCACCTTTTTTCTGCCAGTTTCCTGAGGCCTTCAGGAATGCTGTATATTCTCTTGGCAATCTATCAAACTCTTATTCAAGGGATATAATGAAAAATCATTCAATTTTCCTTTCTGATACTAGTGCATTATTCTGCCTTTGGTGTCCAGGTCAATACACCATTGTTTCTGCAGTGTTGAAGGATATAACATTGGCAATAAACAATAAATACAGGCAAAGCTGGAAGTAAGATTTTTTTTTTTTTTTCTGGGAGATTAGTTACCTATAAAGAATGACAGTGATTTGAAACTGTTCAGATTTTGATAATTTTTTTTTGTTTATTTTTGATAAGAGAAGATTTACAGGGCAGAGGGCAAAGAGAAGTCAGAAACCATATGAGCAATGTAATTTATGACAAACTCCATAGCTAATTGTCACTCTGTCGCCATGGAAGTGAAAAGGAGTGTATAAAAGATAAGTTGAACTGTGCTAAATGTTCATTTGCAAAACTTGATCATTCAGTAGAGTTCAAATGTGGATCAATTTGATGGAAGATGGGGGGCACTGAGATTCAGGGCAAGTACCCATTACAAAGCATGCATCTCCTCGTGGTGGTGAAAGATGCACATGTTGCATCACTGTGCTCCTATTAGTTCCCTGAGAATTAATTATTGTGCCTTAATCTAAGCAGTAACTACTGTGCTGTAATAATTTCCAGCAATGCTGGTGGAACTTTCCCACCTCATCTTATTAAATTATTTATTTTAATTTTAACTCACTCTGACAGTCTCTTGAGCTGCACAACTCATTTTCATGAGGGCTCCCAGGAGATGGCTATAACACAACTCTACTCTGCAGTTCCATGCATCCTTATAACGAAAGCCATAAATCACTTACACTTACACTGAAGCTGCAGACAAGAGCAATGAACAGGCAGCATCTCAGTATGTTAGCTTCAATTCAAGGGATTTCAGAAGGTTAATTTCTTTTTTTTTTTTTTCCCTCTGTTCACACTTTGCTTGTCTAGTCTTTCTTTTACTGTTTCTTCTGTTTTATCTGGGAGGTGTTTCCATTTAAACTTTCCCCTCTAGACACACTCTGCCATCTTCAAGGTAGAATTGAGGTTTCTTTTGGAGTGGGTGTCAGGTTTCCATTAAATGCTTATTCTAGACTTTTAGTAGGGGACTGCTGAATAAGGATCTTTGTGCTGAGCATTAATTAGTCTTTGTCTTTAATGCTGTTTACCAGAGGTGTAACACTTCAAAGAATCTTCACATAAAACCCCTCCTCTTTTAACTGCTAAATTTGTCTTAATGGAAATGATTCTTTAGGCTTCATGAACAATCCAGGAACTGTTGAAGGAATAAATTTCTAAGTATGATTATAACAGGAAGTAGATATCCTGTAATGTTTTTTTCCTGCTGCTGTCATTATTATTATTATTATTATTGGTATTATTATTGTTGTTATTATTATTACTACTAAGTATGTTTGTTCAGAATAAAGGATTTTAAAATTTTAATTTTGGGTTCAGGTGCTTAGAATGAAATATCTTAATTGAATTTTATAAAATAGTGGTTTTTACTAAATAAAATTGTATTGCCTCCTAGTTAATGTTAATTCTAAGATGAACAGATATTTTAAGATGAAAGAGCCCTTCCTATTTTGCTGTGCTTTTTTATCTTATTTGTTCTAATATATTTGAATATTAAATTTAATATTATAATATAAATTCATATTATTTATATTATACACACACACACACATATATATATACATATAATATTAATATTTGTTCTGGCTTGTATGTGACTGTTGCATAACATTTTGCAGGCTCCATCTTGGTTGTATTGGTTTGTTTGTTTTTTTGCCTCTGCATGACTTTTGGGAGGGAAGAGAAACAAAGTTCTGTTTAGTAAATCTTGATTTGTTGGTAGCTTCTGCACTTATATTCCCCTTTTTTATGAGGCAAGAATTTTCAATCACAACTATCCTCTCAGTTTTTGTGAAAGAAAATTTAGCAGTAATAATCTGAAATACATTTTAAATATGTTGTTCTGAGAAATCTCCATGCACTTTACATACCATTTTTTAGTTATTACCTACTGCTTGTGGTTCTATGAATGGCTCCCAGGCATTTCTCAGGGTGGAAAACAAAGGGAAGAAAAATAATACTTGAATGGATAAAACTAAAGTGTTAATATTTTTTAGATACTTCTTAATTTTAATGTAAATCTAAAGTATAATGATGACTAATCTATTTTAATAGCTTATCTGTATATATAGAAATCTACATGCCTCAAGGCAAAAAAAATATTTCTATCAAGATTTAGCAAAGAATGCAGAAAGGCAAGGAAACTAAGAAAGAAGCAGAATACTCAGAAACAAATGCAAAACCCAGAAAGGCTGCATTGTATTCTCAATCTAATTTAGACATCATACCACCTTTAACTGTAAAAAAAACCCAAACTAATAAATCACATTTGAACTTCTAAGAGATAATAATTCTTCATGTTATATTAATCTTTTCTGAGATGGAATACCAAGATTTTAAAGGGAATGGTGTCTGTCTTGGACTTCATAGGGATTGAGGGGAGACTGCAGTGTTACGGAAGCAAGAAGTAGGATAATTCTAAACGTCTAAAATTTTTTTCTTTAGTTGAAAATGCCATACAGAGTTTCTTTCTGAGTTCCTGCACAGCCACAAGAGACTGAAATTCTTTCTTTCCTTCAGCAAAACTCACTGTCCTGAACTGAGTACTAGCAATGGAAAATATGTCTTTTCTGTCTATTTCTAATGCGCATTAGTCTTGAAGTATTCTTCCATTTCTCTGATGAGGAAGTGTTCTCAGCTAAGAGGTTTGGGTTTCCATTATTATTGTGGACTTGAGAGAAACATAAGTTCAAAAAAATTGCAGCTAAAAGACACCTAATAAATTTTCTCCCACTGTAGTATTTTTCTGTCTGATTTCTAAATTCTTGTTTGGGTCTTCTTTAGGGATTTTGAATTTATTCTGTTGGCTTCCTATGAAACCTAGAAACAAAATTAGTTTAATTTTGTTACTGTTTATGTAGCATATATTTCTGTTTATGTAGCTTTATGATACTCAAAGAAAACCAATATTGGAAGATTCCAATTTTTGTAGTTTCAATTGTATGTTTTCAGACTTCTGATGGACTGACAGATGTGGAGATAATCTTAGACATCATCAGATAACTGAACTGAAATGGTTACCTTAATGTAACTGTTTCTCTAAGGTTGAAAAAATATTTTACTTTTAAAGTACTTGGCTTTAAATGCTACATCAACTTCCACATATATTCACATTGTGCTATTGTAGTATAAAAGGTTACATTTTCCTTTTTTGAGAAAATAGTGTCAATATACTTAACATGCTGATATCAAAACAACATTAATTTCCTGTCAGTGTGATATAATTTTATGATATCCCAGGCAATATTGACTGGAATTTGTATAAAGCACAAGGTGTAAAAATGAACATTTTGACTGAAGATTCCGATCTATATGCTCTAGTATTGATTCAGAATTTTCAAAAACCGTTTTGATGGCATTCCTTCAAAACCCCTCATAGACTAGATATTTTTCGTCCTGCTGCATATCTGTGTGGTGTATAGAAATATCAACAACTCATGTGAAATGATTTAGGGATCATTATTTAGTGACACTGTAGCAGTGATTTTGTTCTACTGCCAGACCAGGTCAATCATTTGTAGGTAAAAGCCAAAAGAACTGCTCCAAATCATCCAGGTTTTAATGATGTGAGTGTTTTCACAGCTTGTGGGAGCCATGCTACGTCTTACTGTATTTTAACATAAACAACCAGGAAATGCTTTCACAGGAAAGATTGAAAAGAAATTTTGAACTAATGACAGCCTTTGACTAACTGCTTAGTACAACTCTGAGTGTAATCTAAGGTCAGAAACCTAAAAATTGCTGGTTTTAGTGATGAGTAAGTGTTTCTCTTTCCTTTTCATATTAGATAGAAAATGGTCGACTGTGGAGCTCTGTTGTGAAGACCTCAGAAGAAATACCAATTTTTCCAGTCAGCTTTTCATAATGTAAATTTTTTTGAGATTTCCCAAATGGGCGGCTAAACCATGACCAAGCAGAAAAACCCAGTTTGGACTGTATTTCTGAAGCAGACTTCGCCTTCTCTCTCGGAACTTTATTGAAGGATTACAGCTGAAAAGGACAAGAGAAAGAAAACCTTAAAAAGGAATCTTATCCTACAATGAGAATTACAAGTACATCTTGTATCTGCCCAGTCCTAGTTTGTCTCTGTTTTGTGCAGAGGTGTTATGCAGCTGCTCACCATGGCTCCATCAAGGTGACCAGAAATCAAACCAAACACATAGAAGGCGAAACAGAAGTGCATCATCGTCCAAAGCGTGGATGGGTGTGGAATCAGTTCTTTGTTTTAGAAGAACACATGGGACCAGATCCTCAGTATGTAGGAAAGGTAAGGTGGTTGTTTTCTTTTGGCATTGGTTTGTTTTTTCCATCCCTTGAAAGGTGGCACTGATAAGAGGCAGATCATTTATCTCCTTGGATGGCACCTCCTCTTTTAAAGGAAGACACCTCTTGGATTGTTACGCATATTTACAGTGAACTTGCAAGTTGCCTGTGTAAATTGTGTTTATTATCAAAAAGATAAATAAAAGTATATAGATTAGGATACTAAAAGATGATAAAATAGTTTTCCTTTTGAGCTCAGCTAAACACAGAGTGATCCTAGTACATCAATTTCCAGAACCCTAAGTGCATGGAGTTGCTGCTAATGGCTTTTCCAGACTATATCAGAATTATATTCAGTTCTGCTTCAGGGAATACTACAAATTCAGTCTAAGACCCATAGAGTATTCATTCCACTCTGAGTGTAGGATGGAAAAGGTTTCCTCCAAAAGGAAATCCTCTGTGTCTTTTTTCATACAAGGAGACACAAGGAGTGTTACTTGTTAGAGTTCCTCAAAAGTCAGTGAGAACCAGCCCTGCATTTATGTTCTGATATACAGAGTGAGCTACAGACATAAAGGTCAGACTTATGTAATTCAGCTGAAGCCTGGACAGCTGAAGTTCCCAATTCATCCTGTGTAATGTTGTCTGTTGAGCTTGGGTTTTAACTTTGCATTAAATAACACAAAACATTGTATATAGCTTTAACCCATGATATATGACAGAGGAGGTTTTGCTCTCCCTGAAGACTGTCTTACCGCATTATGATAGAATTTTTTTGTTAGATAATCTACATGAGTCTTAATTTCCTTGATAAAATCAGAGAAATACATAGAATATGGAGAGTAAAGGAAGATGGTTAATGAGGAAGAGAGCATGGAAAAAGAATGATTTCATTTTAATTTCCCATGAAATTGGGAATTCTGAAAATTTTTGCAGAAAGTTATTCAAGTAAACCAGTGGCTTCTGAAATCACAGATGTCTGGTAGTGAGGGCTTCCAAACTTGAGCAGTATCATCTGAACTAAAAATAGGAAGTGGAACAACTGTATTTAGGAGACTGTTAACTCAAATGCTGGAAAAAAAACCATTCTGTCATGCCAAACTTAGTAAAATACTAAGCATTTCAGAATGCCAAAAATCATTGAGACATGTGAAGGAAATGTAAACTGAGAAAGGACCTTTCTAAGTGGAGGTAGTGGTTTGCATTGAAAGAGAAGCTTTTAAAATTGATATGGGGATGAGGAACACTGAATAACATTTTCATAAATTATTTTGGAATAGAAACAAATTTTGCAAAAATATCATTGACGCAAAGCTATGCAGGAGAATCAAAACATTGTCTGGGAGGGCTAGATATTTTGAATATGATTTGGATATAGAAATAAAGAAAAAACCTTGGGAATACAGAATTATGTAATGAATTTCTGTTATACACTAGTGATTTATTGTAATTGAAAGAGGAAGAGAGATCTGTTTACCACATTTAATGTCATGCCTTAAAGAAGGTGAATATGATACTAAGCTGCAAAAGCTGATATATAAAAAACAAAGATAAAGACTGCTGAAGCCATTGTGGAAAATAATGTTAACCTGTTTGCTGTTCTGGTTATTTTTTGGCTGAGAAGAATGGATTTATTTATGAAGCTGTATAGGAAGAATTGAACACTATGACTGGTATAGTAATGGAGAAAAAATATTTTGTTTGTTTAATTATTTCCACAAATAATAGGAGAGGGCACATAATATTCTATAAATACACCTCAGAAGAAATGAAAACTAAAAGCTCTTTAAATTGATTGCAATTTTACTTGAAAAAAATAGGATTTTAGTGGTCATGAGTTAATTAGATTGAAAACAAGAATAAGTCAGATTCTGAAAGAGGCTAACTAACAGGAACAGAGAAAACATAAGCTGAAGAGTTTTCAAAGTACAGCATAATTGTCATTATGAAAGCATTTATAGACATGATTGCATGCCAGAACAGAAGCCTGAATTCAGTGAGCTAAAGCATGGTCCCTTTCAATTTTATGTTCTTATGAGACTATTATATATTTCCTTTCATCCCCTGACCACTCTATTAATGCCACATTTACAGAGATCAATGAATAGAATTTCTTTCAATCCTTTGTGGTCAAAATGTGACTGCATGCCTTGTTTGAGGACATTTCTCCCTCTCCACTTACCAATTTTTCTCCCATTTTCCTCAAATAATTCCCTGTGGTGCTCACAATTTTCTACTGTGAGTGCTTCACAACATTACTAGGCTTATCTTTGTAAAAGCTTTGTGGAACTTAAAAGCAACTGTACTCTATTTTCCATTTGTGGTTATTCTGATGACCTGATTTGAAGAAAAGAGCAATTCTATAAGCTCAGGCATATACTTTTAAATAAAAAAAACAAGGCGGGGGGGGGGGAACCTGGCTGAGGTTATATTATGACAGGCTCATTATATTATGAACCTGTCATAATATTAGTAATCTGCAAAACTTCAGTAGTGGTCCTTAACACAAAAAACAGATATTTTAGAAAAAATAGATTTTTTACTAATATTGCATTTAATTGTACACACCTAATTAAGGTCTCATTTTACGTGCCTTTTATTTGACAAGGGGTTTTCATACAAAGTCCCTCAGTTATAAATGAAGTCAGTGCCCTTTAAATCCAGGCTTCTGTTGGGTGGCAGCATGCTGTCAATTCTGTCAGTTATTAATTCTGTAGACTACTCTGCTTCACTGGTGAGAGTTTTGCTATTTGAGATCCGTCCTTTCACATATTTCACACCCAATTTGGGAGTAGCATCACAGAAAGCAGAGTCATTATGTAAGATGATGTTATAATGCTCACAGTCATTGTCATGGAAATGCATAATGAGAAAAAGAATAGGGTAGGCCTGCAATGAAAATGGTGAGCTTTCTCATTCTTTGTGTGAAATGACTGTCAAGAGGATGAATTAATTCACTTCTATCATCATAAAAACAGTGTTAGGACAAGAAATTATCATTGTTTTAGTATCAACCATACCCCCATTCCTCTGTCATTATTCTTTTTCTCTAAGAAAATGTCATTTGGGGAGTTGAAATCTCTATAGAATTAATCCCTATTAATCATATTCACAAGGTTTTTCTAGGAACATGGTGAGGCACAGGTCCTGGAAAAATGAGTTTATTGTAGAAATGAAAAATGATTCTTTTGCACATATTGTTTGTGGTTCTCAGATTTTTGAGCTAGTTCCTTGCTGTTGCACTTGGGTAAGCCTTCAGTGTTTCAGAGTATGTTTCGCTGATGAAAGAACACAAAACATAGTTTTATATTCAAAAAGGTATTTTTAAAGTGTTTAAAAACACAGTGACTTCTTTTACCAAACTTTTTTTATTATTTGTGGACAGTTTCTGGAAAACTTCTAAATAATCAGTGGTATCTGGAAATGTTAGTTCAGAGAAACTGTTCACCTGCAGGTGTGTGCGTGTGTCTGTGTGAGTGTGTTTGCAATGCAGAATCTGTGAAAATTTGAGTAAGGAGGATTAAATATCTTTGTCTCAGGTAAGTAACTTGAGTGCACAGACTGAGCTTTCAGTTATACCAGACTTCTTGTCTTTTGTGCATCTCTGATGTAAATTATTAGAATGAAATAGTAGCCACGAGTACAGAAAGGCGCAAGGTTAGCAAATGCACTATGATGAAGCAGTTACCTACTTCTCCAGCTCAGAAGAATGAAGATTTTCCTATGGAAATCTAGAAAAACTTGGGCTGGTACTTGAAGATTTTACATTTCTCATTTGTCATGACTAATACCATTTACATTTCCCTTGCATTTTCTGCATATTTCTAGGTTAGGTTACTCATGTCTCAACATTTGAAAAAATAGCAAATAAAGAATTTTAGGAAAGAAGTGGACTACATGTTTCAGTTCATAACATTCTTCATTTTGAACCCTCACACCTCTGTTGCCAGAGGGTCTTCTCCTTCCTAAAACCATATTTCTAAAAATCAGTTGCACTGAAAGCAAGTAATAACTGCACATTTGCTGTGCTTTTTACTTTGGAGAGGGAAGTAAATAAGCAGCAATAAAACAAAGATCACTGTGGATTTGGGGCTGAGTCATGCTGTTAAGACTGAATAGCTGAGCACTATGATGCAAGAGACTGACAATTTATTTGTGAACCCTTTGGATCTCTGAAATACCAAACCTATACCCCTTAATCCACTTCAGATATCTTCTGAAGAGTAAATAGGAATGACTCTTCAGGTATTCAGACCTGTATCCGTTTTTAACTGCTTTTTTCTTCCCTAATTTGAGGGGTGGAGCTTTGCTTTGTTTTTGAATCTTTACCTGTAATGCAAAAACAGTTTCAGATTTATGTTAATGTAGGAGACAAGAAAGTATGGAACTGTTGAGAATAAGTGTGAATACAGGAAGGAGGAGAAGAAAGTAACAATTTTTAATACGTCTTGAAATGTTAGTACTGAAAGTTAGATTAGGAAAGTAATGCCAGGTGTTATATTGGATCTACAAGATAGTAATTTATCATTTTATTCTTGAAAACATAAATAGAGCATAACAGACTTGTCATTCAAAATTATTTTTTCAAAGTAATATGTGACATGTCATTGCAATAAGTTAGTTCTAATACAAGACAGTGAATCTAATCTTCCCTGACCATGTCAAGAGAATTTCCCATCTCTGATTTAATTACAGTAAGGGAACATTATATATGTTTTAGAATAAGTGCCAAGGAAGAAACAAAATTTAAGTTTAACAATTAAAACATTTTTATTCCATTTTAGAGGTTTACATAAAATAAAAAGCAAATAGTTCCAAAATTTATTTTGATAAAAAGAAGTTTTTTTTTTTATAGTAGAGAAAATTAAAAGGAAAGTGTAAATGATATAATTTGAATATTTTTCACATGAATTGTTAGTCATTTTCACACCTCTGTAAGAAGAAGCGGCATCAGCAACAAAAACAATTTGTAAATAACATGCACTTTCTACCTTTTATGTTACTATTTTAACAAATAATGTATTTATATAAAATAGTTTTCCTCTATACGTAAGGAAAATGTACTATCAAGTACATGAGGAATAAACCTGACATCAGTACAGCACAACATTATATGGCCCTATATCTTGTTAGACATCTTCTTTTCTACTGTAATTTTTAAAAAAACTAACCCAATATTCTTTCCAACCCCAAAGCTTTCCCAAATAAAAATGCATGCATACGTACTGGTTTTGTCCCGAGTTACGTTTGCACAGACAACTTTGCTGCCTCCTACCTTCATTTGATAAATCTTATTTGGCTTCACATTAAAAAATTGAGGGCACACTGCTTGAATTGTGCAGCTCATGAAATGCTGCGGACCTTTACATTTGTTTTGTTTTGTTTTGTTTTGTTTTGTTTTGTTTTGTTTTGTTTTGTTTGTTTATTTTTTTTTTTTCTTTATGTGGAATCTCTAAATATTCAGAGGTTATTTGGGGGAAAATCAGATTCAAGAGAAGAGATAGTTTTCATCAGCCCAATCAGTCTGACTTCCTTCCACTGTGTCCAGCTATATCTGAGGTTTTCTGAAGCATAGCACTGACTGGGGCATTTGGACTTGACAGACCAACCAAAGAAACAGAAAAGTATGAACATATTGAAGTTCAATCCTAGTCTAAATACATAGGATAAAGTGTTTACCTTGTTTAACTTCATTTAAGTCAACATGAAACTACACCAAAAAGCAACTGGCTCTTTTATGTCAAAAGAGCTGCATTAAATCTAGTATGTCAAAGTAATAGCTGTTTTTATAAGGAAGCTTTATAGAGTCTGTCAGTTCTATATTGCAGGACATCAGCTCTCTATGTAGAGACTGTTATTTAAATTAATGGTTCAAAATAATTTTGTCAAGGTGATCTAATCTTCCCTGAAGTTATTATGGAGTGAAGAGCTCAGAACAAAACTTTATTTATTTATTTATTTATTTGCTTATTTAAATGTATTTTTTAATTCATATCCTTTCATGAATTTGCCATACTGGCAGCCAAGTTCCATGGCTTTTGCATCTTCTTTACACTGAACGACGACAGTGGTGAAACCAACAGCTTTTGTGTGGAACTACCATTTCTCACTTGAAGGATTTAGCAGTAATGTTTTGAGATGAAATTCAGCCTTGTTCCTACCTAGCCTTCCTTCCTCCTTTATAGTTTTTGTTTTGGTTTGGTTTTTTTGTTTGTTTGTTTGGGTTTTTTGTTTTTTCTTGTTTTTTTTGTTTTGTTTTGTTTTGTTTTTTTTTTCTTATTTTGGTCATGAATTTGTTTAACACATCGAAGTGCTGGCGCTGGGGCTGTACCAGGGCTGTACCACCACGAAGCTGATGTGATACAACATGCCTGGTCTGTAATTGCATCTTGAACTTATGCCATACTCTGAATGCAAAACCTCTTAGCCTCTGACAGTCTTTATATCAAAACTGTGAAAAATGGCCATGTAATTGGTGTCTGTTGAAAAAAAAACCCAAAAAATCAAAACAAAAAAAAACCAAACAAAAAAACCAGAAAAACAAATAAACAAAAACATTAAAAAAAAGGGGTTGCACAAATTACATCCATCAAATATAGCAATGAGGACGCAAAGATAATATATTAATCCTGATCTTAGTAACTTTGTTTTTTAAGGATATCTGCCATCTAATGGTAAATCAATAGGTAATGAAGCTGAAGATATGCTGATAAACTCAAGTGTGAATTAACATGTCAGTTACTTCTCAAGTATCTCCTTGATCTTATTTAAAGGGAGGTGGTCATTCATCTTCATTGTCTGTGTAACTTTGAACACTCACATACCTTGCTGTCTTTTTAAAGATTCTGCCGCATCATTTTGCTATTAAATATAGTTTATCAACTTATTCAGGATTGATAACAAATCAATCAAAAATTCAGGATTTATTTGCAAAATTAAATGTGATCAGGACGTGGCTTATTTAAACACTGACAGGAACACTTCTGTTGAGTGATTCAAACTATAGTCTAAATAATTTCATTTACTGTATAACAAGATACAAAAGTTTAAAAAAGTAAACTAAATTGAGCATCAAAATTAGGTCTTTTTTCATCTAGACCAGTGTGACAAATGAAACCATGCATAACATGCTTTTCTGGCCTGATTTTCTAAGGTGGATATGCTATAACAGAATAAGAATTTCAGGTCTAGTGGTTTATTAATTACTCTCAAAATGTCTGAGAAGAAGGTGAATATGAGACTGCAATATTCCTAAACTCAGTGGGGGTAGCCAAGGGTCATTTGTGTACCATATTCTGCACAGCTGTAAAGATAATTACTCAGATTTTTTTGATCTTGAATGTGGTGCCTTCTCAGTAATTGCTTCTTTGCCTTAGAAGTTACATTGGCTAGATGTTATCTTTCAAGTCTCATAGAAAATTTATATCTAATGCCCAAATTATATTTTTTTGTGTTCTAGAACACATGCATATTACTTAATGGCAATAAAAATATGTGAGACAACGAAAAGTAAAGCAGGAGAACTAAGGTTTAAATCTAAAAGTTCTCTGTCGTTTCTAATCATGTAATACAGTCCATGAAACTAAAATCATAGTGATGAATATTGAGATGATATGCCTTTGTAAACGTTTAATTTCTAAAATACACAAGGGTTTTTCCTTATTGTAGTGGAAAACTCCAGCTTGTAAAAACATGAAAGCATTATTTCAGAATGGGTTTTTTTGTTTGTTTGTTTGTTTTTCTGCCTAGCTGGATTAGCTCTAGTTGGTTCTTGGCAAGCAGTTAGTTCTCATTTAAATAGTTATTCCCTCAAGTTTATCATCTGCAATTTAAATACATTTTAAATAAGAGGAGCAGATCTTTGTTTGAAAAGAAAGTGCAGAGGTGATGTCGTCATTCAGATTATGCACAATGGTTTACAGTCAATAACCTGAGCAGTGATAAATATTTACATCTGAGATTAGAGCAGAATAATTTTAAAGTCATCTTTGTATTCCCGTGGTCTTGGGCCCATTTGCTAAAAAGTCTGTTCTCTCCAGAATTTTGCTGAGGTTTTCTAAAAGACAGATTGCCTATATGAAGCTATTCAAGACAGGAGATAGAACTGTTACAGAACTGTCTCTCTGCAAAAAGGTATTATTAAAAGGTTTTGAGAATAAACTCACCAAAAGAGCTTGTCCTAAGTCTGTCACAGAAGAATTGTTCTATATTGGAATGCTTGTATCTGGTCTTCAATTTTCCTCTTACAATATTTAAAAAAAATTCACCAGATTACAAAAAAACAATAATTCCAGTCATTGGAGTTTATAGCTTGCATTCATAAACTTACACTTTGGATTTAATTCAGGCTTAGTGTGTAATTAATTTGTGTGGTATGAGATCATTGTATGTCCTTGTCTGTTTTGCTGTCAGATATGTGTAACCTTAACTGTTGCCAAAATGTCTTTGTTTTATTGTCTTCCTGTGAATGATAATAATTGGTACTTAAGCTATCAGTATAAAAAAGGCAACTTTTCAAAGTTTCATATGAAAGAAATACTGATAATTACGGTTCTAATGAAGAGATCTTTTCATAATATTCAAAGGTCCCACTTGAGACATTCTTGTGATACTGATAAAAGAGATGCTCTCCAACCAACAAACCCCATCTTTTATATTAAGAAAGCCTGTTCAGGAAAGAGTTTCAGTATATGTTTGCAAAGCAAATAGAAATTTTTATAACTAATATAAATATAATCAATTTTGAAATGCATGATGCATTTTTACTTTTTTAGTAAGTTTTAAAATAAATGTTTATATATATATATATATATATATATATATATTACTACTTACGATTAATTAAAAGTCTTAATTGTAAAAGTCAATAGTGTCCTACAGAAGTATAATTTTTTATTTGAAAGCATTACAGAAGCAGTGTTTGCACACCCTAGGTGTATTAATACATTCTATCTGAATACCTTGAGTGAAATCATGGCAACATAATTTTCAACAAATCAAAGAGCATCTAACATCTGTATGGATGTTTCAGATGTAATATTAAAACTCTGAGAAGATCATCGTCTCGCTGACTGAAACAACAAAATTGCTGTTGATATGTTGAGTGTGTTCAGATAGATTCTAAGACAGGCATATTGCAGCAATGATGGGAGACTTCACTGACTCCCTGGAATGCAGGTTGAATTTTACTTTGATCTTGAATCCTAATATCAAAAGGCTCTAAGCATAAAAAATGTCTGCCTCATTAGTTATCTAGTCATCAATCTGAAAAAGAGGAACTAAATCTAAATTTAAGTAACGCATGAAGCAAAATACCCAACAGAAAGATATGAAGGGCTAAAGGAGGTTGGGGTGACCAAATCATACAATAGTGAGGGGAAATAAAGGCAGAGCCTTTAGTAAAAGTCTGTTTCCAAATAAAGAAATAGAAAGGATTGAGAAATCTTATATGTTAATTGTAAAGCAAAATAATGTATTAAAGTGACTTGGAGGAAAAAAACTGGCAATAAAAAATTCTTTAGAAACACAAGGATCTGTAACAGAAACAGGCTGCTGTAACAAGAGACACTTCCGGGACATAAAATGTCTAAACAGAACAAAACAAGACTGTTGCAGGAAAGCTAAAAGAATGCTTTTTGATCTCTTTACTGCGGGAGACCTTGAACAGTCATTTTATCAAAGGTGAAGTCTCAAACTGAGGCACTGTGGGAGAGATTGTGAAGCAAATCAACAAGTGAACAGTAATTATCACACATACCTGCTGCACTAATCCAGGAAGAAATAGCTAACCAAATAACTTTGATATATAGATATATAAAACTACTTTGTTATCTGAAGACCAAAGTGGGCAGCTATAGCAACATAGAAACAAACAAAAAACAATCTCCAAAAAATCCCTGAAACTTGCATGTGGGTAAAAGCAATACCACTTAGCATATTAAGCTATTCGTGGGAAGCAGAGTGAATAGCTAGGTGACAAATTTTATTAATTATATGAACCTGAGATGAAAAAGGGAAAGACCAACCATAATGAAGTCCAGCAGAAAGATCTTCCAAGAATGTCAGAAATTCAATAAAGATGAATGAGGCACATGAGCAGCAATGGAGTTGAGTAGTTTTAACTGTGTTGGCAGTTGCCACTCATTATAAGGACTGTGAGGTTCTATGATCTCTACGATAAAACTCCATCAGCTAAGTGCTTGGAAAGAATCCAAAGAACAAACTGAATGTTAGAAATCATTGGGAAGGGAAGAAAAAACACTAGTATCCTTATAAAACCACTGTGCACCTGTATCTCAAATGCAAAGAATGGTATTCATTTTCTTATCTCTTTCCCCAGCAAAAGAGATATTTCAGAGAAGAGCTACCAGGCTGATGTAATGTACAGGACTGTCTCTGTATGACAAGTGAATAATTAGATTATTAGCCACATTATTTGATAAACTCCATCTTTTCAATTAACAACTTCATTTCTGGATTTTTTTATATTATTTTATAGTTGTTGTCTTTCTGGGTACAGGATTTTTTATGGGAAAGGATGGCTTTGGAAGTAGTATAACAAACACCTGAATAGGGGAGGACTCTTCTGACTGGAAAAGAAAAATGAAGTGGGTTGTTGGGCAGTGGCCTAGACAGTTTTAAGTAATATGAACAAGGAATGTTTTTTCACTTTCTTTCCAACTCTCCTAGCAGTAAGAGTCATACAGAAAAGCTGCCAAAACCATAAACCACCCTCCCCCCCAAAAAAAAAAAAAATCAGCAAAAAAAAAAAGGAAAGGTTGACAGGCCAAAAATAAAGAAAACAATGCAGTTATTCATGTATGAAATTGGTGAAACACCTTAGTATAGCATTATTTGATATTTAATGCCACATCAGAGCTCCTAATTAGTCTCTCAATAATGAATTGAGGTAATTCAGCAGGTAAAAACTATGGCATATTGGCAGAAAGGCCATGCATTCAATAAATCAGAGCTGTATGTCCACAAATACAGATAAATATTAACCAAAATGACTTTTGTCTGTCACACACCTATATCACAAGGGTTTGTTGTGATGCTAAATATTATTGCAAGCTTGACTGTGTCAGAGACTATCAGTGATGATTTCAGAATTTCCAGTCCATACTCTGTTCTTAGAAAGCCTTTCCTCTACATGTCTAAAAGAGCACTAGCAAGTCTCATTTTACACTTTATTTGGAAGAAATAGTTTCTCAATTTTCTATCTACATTGTATGAAAACATAGTGACATAATTCTTTCCAAGAAAAAGGAATAGTTTTCATATTTAAAGGAAACTGACAACTTAGAGTGATTCTTTCCAAGTTTGTTTTTATTTAAATCATTAATCATAAAGATCATATAAAATTTGAATGTAGGCTCCTGGTAATAGCTGAAAAATGTGCAGTATATGGTAGTATTTCTTTAAATATTGACTACAGTTCATGGGGAAAAAAATCCAACCCAAACAAAAAAAACTCTTCTGTGTCACAAGTGGCTAGTGATACTCAGTAGCTCCAGTTTACTGCACTGTTTAGGAATTAAATCATATTGTTGTCTTGTTTGATTTGTTTCTTTCCAGTTTTGACTTTAGGGTATAGTTACCAGATACTGTCAGAAAACCAGATCCCACTGAGAAGCCTCTGTGTGTGAGCCCTACACCAGTGACACCCATGTTTCTTCTATATACTTACTCAAAAGTAAAGCACTTTTAGGTGAAAATTCCATAATTGCTCTTTATTGTGGCCACTTTCTTACTTATAGAGCTTTTAACTTTTACCTTGGGCTATACTGTCTTTCATCTGTTATGTATTACTTTTCTCTTGGAGGATCAACTGCAGAAAGTGAAAGTTTTTATTAAAGTGATACCTCTGCATCCCTCAAGTGCAGTTCCCTAACTTAAATAGCGATATTGATAATTATTACAGTGGTTAATGAAATCACAGAATATACTGAGTTGGAAGGGACCCACTAGGGTCATCTAAGTCCAACTCCTGGCCCTGCACAGGAACATCCTAAGAGTCATACTACGTACCTGAGTGTCCAAACACTTCTTGAGCTCTGTCAGGCTGGTGCTGTGACCACTTCACTGGAGAGCCTGTTCCAGTGCCCAAACACCCTCTGGATAAAAAACCCTTTTCTAATATCCAGCCTACGCCTCCGCTGACACAATTTCAGACCATCACCTCCCGTCCTGGTACTGGTCACTACAGAGAAGAGATCAGTGCCTGCCCCTCCTCTTCCCCTCAAGGAAGTTGCAACTGCAATGAGGTCTCCCTTCAGTCTACTGTTCTCCAGGCTGAACAGAACAAGTGACCTCGGCTGCTTCTCATACAGCTTCCCCTCCACACCCTTCACCATCTTTGTAAACTCCTTTGGATGCTCTCTAACAGCTCGATGTCTTTCTTACATTGCAGCACCCAGAGCTGCCCCCAGCACTGGAGGTGAGGCAGCCCCAGCTCAGAGCAGAGCAGGACAATCCCCTCCCTTGCCTGGCTGTGATGCTGTGCCTATGAACCCCAGGGCAGGGTTGGCCCTCCTGGCTGCCAGGGCACTGCTGGCTCATGGTCAACTTGTCACTGATCAGCACCCCCAGGTCCCTCTCCATGGCGCTGGCTCCAGCCTCTCATTCCCCAGTCTGTCTGAACATTCAGGGTTTGCCCATTCCAGGTGCAGAAGGAATGCATATGACCTAATTAGACAGCATATACAGATGTACTTGAGTGGAAATCAGATGGTTAATGTTTCTGATTCTATTACCCAAAAAAAAAAAAAAAAATACTGTTGGGTAGAAATATTTTTCTATGTCTACCCTTTGTAGCAAGCCGTGATTTTAAAAGCCCTAGGTAGAAATGTGATACTAGTGTCAAGTCACACAGGCACCCCAGAGAGAATGTATAAGTTTCCCTTCTGGCCTAGTAGAAACTGAGTACTAAGTTAACTTAAAGTTTTTTGAGAATTGAAAGACCCATTTCAAATATCTATAATAAGTACCCTTCCCATCCACCCCCCCTTCTCCCCCCCAAAAATAAAACCACACACAAAGAACAACAACGTGCAGCAACAACAACAACAAAAAACAACCTGAGAATTTAAAACTGTAATAAGACAATACTCTTATTCCAAAAAAATTATCTGTAATGTTTCAGTCTCTTGAAAACCAAGTGCAGAAAAGGAATCTTCTCTGTGTGGGAGAATGTTCCAGTTTGCCAGCCCTTCTGATTTACCTTGAATAAACTTCTTTGGAAATGTTCCTAATTTCTCATGGTATTCTGCTCTGTTGAAGTGTTGCCAGTTACTGTATTTTCTAACACCTGCATACCTCCCCCATCATCAGTACTATTAAGGAAGTGGAGGTAAACTTCTAAAAATCTGTTCATAATGTGCAGAAATGCTTTCTCCTTCATTATTCAGCTGGATTCCATTCCCTTCCTGAAATTCCTCACATTGCAGTTTCCACTTCCAGTGATCTGTGGCTGCATTTCCTTCTTATCTTTCTTTATGTTGTTTCTCTTGTAACTCTAAAAGATGACCTTGCTCTACCTTCTTGTGGATCTTTTGGAGGCTAAGAGGATTCAGTCTTCACATTACCTAGGCTCCACTGGCACTTTATGAATGATTATATAAATATGTGAGTATTATGTATGTGGGCACTAGAAGCTGAATGAAAGCTATCCAATGCACCTTTTTGCAAATCTCTTTCATTCTGAAAAATACTAAATAGGGAGATAATGTATGTTTCAAGACTATATTTTATATTAATATATAACAACTACATGTACTGCTAATGGGGAGCAAGGTAGGAAAAATGTGAATGATTTTGGTTTGTATTACCTACAGTCTTGCATCCAAAGATTCTTGGGAGATATCAATTAATTCACCTTCACAGTATTTTTCTGAATTTTAATTTTAAGATTAGTTCAACATATATAAAGAAACCCCTTCTCCCCATTCCAGCATATATTAATTAAAAGAAAAAAAGGTATTAAAAAAGGTGTACACATGGAGTGGCTGTCAGTTTTCTTGGGTTTTGTCACCACAACAGAAAAATGTATTTTACATCAGACAGATGCAGGCTTGCATAGTGTCTATTCAAATATGTCTGAAGGCATAAACCAAGAACACAAAACAAGGGACTTCAACAAGCAGTTTTACCCTGAAATGTTCATCACTCCACTGAAGCCTATAATTAACAGGTAGTCATGCAGTATATAAGGGAGCTCTGCACCTCCCATTTCCTTGTTTTCTTCTTCATTGTGCAGATTTTGTGCAGAGAGAAATCTGTATCTCTATTGTCTTGCTCAGAGAACATAAGCACTAAAGTATTGGAGATCTGCAGCTTTCCCGAGAGTAGGTGTAGCATCTCCTATGATAATTAATAACATCTACTGCAACATTAACATATTATGAAAGTTTTAGTGGTTACACCGGGTTTCTGAGAAAACTCTAGCAAACCATACTAATGTGACAATAATCTGAATTTCACAGACTGGCTTCTCATCTGATGTAAATGGCAAATCACTGGATTTTTTCTCTAAATTGTATTTGATGAGTTTGACACATTTTTAGGGAATTGTATACAGTGTAATTTTATATTGAAATCTGTGTCCTAATTGATGTTTGTTTCATTCACCCTCTGATGACTTTTTGACAGAAACCACTAAAGAATTTAGTATGTGAAGCTCTCCCAGAGGTGAAAACATGACTTAGCTTCATATAGTAAGATGTTTTAAGGAAGTATATGGGCTTATAAGGTGACATGTAGAATTTGGTTTGTCAGTCATTGAATAATATCACGTGTGCAGCAAAAATGCATTGGAAATAACGTAATTGAGCTTACAGGAGCAAGAGAGAGTGCAAGTGAAAAAAGACCCAAGTGGCCTCTATTACGTGTCTGTAGAGAGTAATCTCAGATCAGCCAGATTTCAGGCATGAAATTACAGTGAACTTCTTTGGTTAAGATATTCCATTCACTTTTTTGAAAGCCTCTTGCTTTGGGTCAGTGTTTTAAGTTTTGTCCCTTTTGCAGAAACATAGATGTCTTTAGGCTTTATATTAGCTATCTGTGTTATATTGTCTGAATTTTAAACTGATTAAAATGCTTACCTATAAGAATAAAATGGATTACTTGTATTTAACATCTACGGAGAACAGTTTTTGTAATTCCTTCGAAGTTCCCATATCTGCAGATCACTGAGATTATTTTTTCCTTGTTCCCAAAAGAATTGCAAATCTGAGATTCTGAAAAAGTGAAATTAAAATATTAAAGGTTTGGGCTTCATCATAATCAGTATTTCTACTTTCTGAGAATTTCAGAGAACCCTGACTAACTTCAGAAAATTTCCTAAGCATTGAAGAAATGCTTTATGGTTGTTGTTAACATTCAGCTGACAGTCAGAAGCTAAATATGGAATTGACTTTTGTTTGCTAGGTCTTTGTTACGTGGCAGTAGCGGGATCTGGATGAGCTAATGGATAAAAGAATCTGTATATATCTGAATGCACTTCAGTTTCAAAGTTTCAAAGAGTTTCAAAGAGTGTAAAAGAACAATTCCCTCCCATTCTGCAGAGGTGGGATGCCAGTGGAGGACACGCTGAGAAGATGTGTGGCTGGATTAATTGTGCATGTGAGACATACAACAAATAGAACTTGATTAATTAATTAACCACCATGTTTGTTGATTAGGAGAGTGCAAATGTCTTGATTTATGGCCTTTAATAGTGAACTTAGTTTCCTGACAAGCAGGGAAATTGAGAACTAAAGACATTTGTTCGTACATATTTATGAACATCTACATGAGGGAGGAGAAATTAGCCGCAGTTCAACTGAATTTAACTATATGACTGGAAAATTAAATGTGTATTTTAGGAGGAGAGTTTTTCTTTTCCTGCTTAAACTGAAATGTGTAAAAAGAAGGCCAGTTTAACATTCTGTATAGGTGTCAGTGTTCCTTTTTTTTCTCATTCTATTAAAGGTGTCAAAAATGTTTTTATGGGTCAGATTCTGACATGATATTTTTACATTGGGTCTGAATATTATCTTCTGTAGAGATACTTTATTTTGTGGATTCATGTCTTTAAATGTTAGATGCTTACTATTTTTATTTCCTCTTTTGTTTTCACAAATGCTCATCATGTTAAACTGGCTATTAATATTTTTCCTTTTGCTCTGCCTTGAGAATTTATATGATGTTCCGAGTACAGAGTGGCAGTGGAGGGAGGCAGCAATGGAGTCAGGAGGTGGAACAGCAGAGAAAACTGCTAAAGGGTACTGCTAAGTCCCTAAGCAGACTCTCAGGTCTCAGACTGCCATAAGGAGAGCTGCAGAAGTGCATTCTCTCATAGCCCAGGGCAGCCAGGACAACACCACATTGATCACTAGTGAGTAATTACACAGGACAGGTAGAAAAAACAAGGAACAATTATGTGCAAAAGAACTTGACAAGATGGAAATAACAGCCAGAACTGGAGGCATGAGGACTGTGAAAGGATAGTAAGGCTTCTAATCAGTTTTGGCTTCACTATTTATTTACCATTAAGTTACCCACTGCAATTGTGAACCATAATAAATGATCCTAATTTAAATTACACTCTCACCTCTCTGAGATCTTTGAATTGTCAGAACAATTGAAAGGATTTTTAATTAAATAAGAGTCAGTACTGTTACCCTTTCAATAGTATCTATTAGTTGAGTAGTTCTACTGACTGACATTATCTTCCACAGTTTTAATATAGCCTTTTTACCAAAAGTTAAAAAAATTAAAATACTTGGTTTAGAGTATCCAGCAGTGTACAAGTATCCAAGAGCTTTAGATTTTTTCCTTTCTGTTCTGCTTTGTAGCTTTAAAGGGGAAAGAAGCTTTTGTCATTATTTGCTTAAAAATGAGAAAATATGAAGCTTGCCTAAATGGGAGGATGACCAAGCATTTAAGAAAGTCTCACCACTTTGTTGGAAAGATTGGCAGGAGATAAAATTACACATATAACAAATAAGTATGTAATTCTATGAGTTCAAAATATGCTATTTTATTTAAAAGTTCCTCTATAACTGTCACCTCAGTAAAAACTTCTGTTGTCTTTTCCAGAAGTGATGAATTTCTTCTGATGACCTTGTATTGTATGTTTGAGGAGTGCAGAAGAATATTGCTCAGTTATATGTATACATAAATATGATTAAGAAAGACAAATAATTAACACATGATAAATTCTCTAATGCTAATATTAGTGGTATGATCACACATTATTTTTATATTTAGGCCCCTTATTAATATGCAAATGACCCTAAACAGAAATATAAATAGCTATTTTAAGAAATATAAGAAAATGAATAAATTTGTTATTTTTCGAGCCTTACAGCTCCTTAGAAATTTGAACAAGAAACAACCTGCCTTGTTCCTATGCTTGTGGTTTTTTGGAGATTTTATTTGATTCAAGAAAAAGTGTTGTGGTATTATTTCAGCACTCCTGTCTGCAAGATAAATTAAGTGTTGCTGATGTGTAATGAAATAATGATTCCTTGAAAAAAATAGACCCTTTTTCTACCCTTTATAAATGCTACCTTTAAAAGTTAGAGTATAATTTATTCATAGAATTGAACCTTTACCTTTCCCTAATCAAGGAAGGATAACAGATTGAAATGAGATGATTTATACATGAAATAGCCAAAATGCTTTCTAAAAATTAGAATGCTGCAGAATTTTAGGTCAGGAAGAAACATCAAAAGATCATTCATTCCATAATGATATCCTACTATGGGACCAGCTATGACTAAACCTTTTCTAACAGTTTTCTCTATTCTGTCTCATTTAATCTGTACTCTTTTGCATCATCTTGTTCATTTCTTTATCCATTTGTTCATTCGTTTTCTCGCATGTTTTCATTTTTGTGTGCAGGGGGAGATTTTTGGGGGGATGTGAGGTTCTGCTAGGGTTTTTGTTCTGCTTTTTGATCAATTTTGGGGTTATTGTTTGGTGTTTTTTGCTTCTTTTGGCTCTTCTGTTGTTTTTTGGGTTTTTTTGTGATTTTTCTTTGTTTGGTTTTTAGTTTGTTTTGTCTAAGCCAATTTTCCATAAGGCAGAATTACTTGGATATTAAGTACTGAAACTACATTTTCAAGTTGGGGATGTTTGAGGGGTTTAAGTACAACCATGGCAAACTAAAATGAAATCATATCCCGAACTAATCGGATCAAAACTTTTTTCTATCTTAGCATGATTTCTAAGTGCATGGTTAATACAAGGACATCAGAAAATGTCCCAGGTTTCTCTGGTGTGGTATCATTCATGCTGGACATTCCAGTGCCAACTTGATTTTTTTTCTGGAACCCCTGAGCCAATGCATCGTTTGCCCAGAGAGGTACCTCTTCCATGCAGAGGCTCCTTGGAGAATTCCTATATGAGTGTCAGAAAAAAAGTTATTTTAAATATTTGGTTATTAGGAAGTATTTTTTATAATCTAGTCCAAATATCTCACCAGCTAAGATTTTGAAATATCACTTGCCTCCTCCTTTTGCATGAGTCAGGGGAGCAGAGCTGTGAAAAAAATTGTTCTTCTTCCATAAGAATAATATTTTTATTGTCAAAATTTTTATTAAAATTGTAGAAGATTGTCCAGCACTGGTATTTTTCATGACTAGAATTAGTCTGAAAAAAATCTTGCATTGCTTACTAAATACATACTGAGCAATTCCAGACATTGAAGGCCAGATGAAAAATATTTTGTTTGATGCATTCAATACAGTAAGCTGTGCTTGCTGCTGGTCAGGAGTAAGCGGGAAAAACTCATACCCACTAGAAAGAAATTTGCTGATTTAATATCAGGTAGTGTTTTGTTCCTATTTCACAGGCCTTCAATTTTCCCTGGAACAAGTTTTAAGATCAAATGGAACTTGAAGAATAATTATTTACATGAGGAGGAAAAAATTTAAACACTCACAAAACAAAGCACGAGGTGTGTGCAGTGTAAGAAGTAAGAACTATATAGACAGAGGTAAAGCAACAACATTACTGCTGTAAGCTATAAATGGAATTAATCAGAAACTAGGTGTACTAATCCCTAAGTGTGGGCTGTGAAACCACTTTCTGGATTTTTATCATTAATTAAATTATGCTTTCACAAGGCTTCATTTGTCCTTGAGCATTTTCAGAATTTAGCAAGCAACTATTCCCCTCACATGCTAATTTGAATAACAGCATGATACTGAAAACACCACTTCCAGTGAGGAAATAAATGGCAGGCAAGCTCATGCTTTACTAAATGTGTCCTTGGTGTCTTTCTGCAAAGGTGTTATGGCAGCCATATCATGTGCTTTAAGATGACTGCTGGAAGCTTTTTCATTATATTAGAAATGTATGTAGAATTGTGGAAAATATCGTAATTCCTCGTTCCAAAGAAAACACAAAATGTGAGTGGAGTATTCTAAAATAATTGTATTTCTAAGCTCTCTTTCTCAGCTTCACTGAGATTGTGTCTATGCTGTATATATAAATATGTGTACACCTGTCTTCACAGAACTAAATGCGGATATTTTGGTGGGAAGGGGTAGGTTCTGTTTTTAAACTGAAAATGCATTTTTTGCCTGCCGATGGAGCTTTTGAATATGTTTAGAAAAGGCTGAAACACAGATGGTGCTGAGACAGAGAGCTCCTTAACTTTGAATTACTTACTTTAATGAAAATTACACTTTGGTTACCCTAATTATAAAACAAACAGCTTTAGTTATGGACTTATTTCTATTAGAAAATACACATATGATCTATAACTCTCTACTCACTTCAGAGTTTTGCACCCAGTCATACTTCCAAAATTCTCCATATCTTTCAACAAAAAATTTAAATACCAAAATCTTATGTTTAAATTTTCATATGTCCTTGACATGACAGTTTATCAGTGAATGTTGCTGGAGGCAGGATTGTAGGAACTGCAGTGCACTTGGAGCATGCAAACATGAGTGTTACAGGCTAAGACGCATACAAGAACAGATCATAAAGAGGGAAAGTGAAGAAGCATGATGGCACTTTTTGAAAGATAGAGAGATGTAAGCCCAAGGAGAAGAGCTTGTTCAGATTAGGATGTGATATCCTGGGCTGAGGAGTGGGATTTCCCTCTTTGTAGTAAAGGTTCAATACAACAATCCACCTCTAGTTTATGAAATTAAAGACAAAACAATAAAAAAAAGTAGTTCCACTCTGAAAAATCTGAAGTCTTCAGAAAGCTTCGCCCTTTCATCTCCTGTACCACTGAGTACTCTGCAGCTTGCCTGAGAGCTCACTGCTTCTGCCCTGACCTTACTTACACAGACAGCTGAGCCTGGGCAAGCAATTAATAAAATCATCAACTCATAAAATAATAACCATTTAATATTTTGAGAACCATCTTGCCCTGTCATTCATGACCTGGTGTAGATTAAATCTTTGGAGACTTGTACTACGTATTGCCTAAGTAGTATTTTGACTATGTGATGTCTGCAGATGTTGTTGGAAGCTGAAGGAACAACACTGATTGTTTCAATAGGCCTCATCTTCAGAATAGGATACATTATCTTCTTTTGTTTATTTTTATGCAATTTGAGTCTAAACCTGGGTCTAAAGCCAACTCTTGTCCTTTATGCAAGCCAAAAGGAACATTGTAATTCAGACCACAGGATATTTGTACAGATAAGTTCTTAGTATGATTTTTATTATATAAAAATAAACATATTTAAAATACAGCCATTTTCCAATTTTTTTTTCTGATTTTATGCATTGTACGAAAAGTCAGGCATGGAGTAATGAAAGAAAATGTAGTTTTGAAGCCAATCTCCTACACACATTATGACAAGTCATAGAAGACATATGCAATATTTTTAGTATCATTTTTTTTGAAATTATTTGTGAGCCAGATAGATAAAAAAGTTGCTCTAAAGTAAAACTACTTCAGTGCTAGCATTACTAATCTCTAAAGGAAATTATAAGTGTCTGTTCTTTAGAATGTAGATTTTTTTTTTCTCTGCTTGTTAGACCAAGTAAAGAATTTATTATTCTTAGGAAAGAAAATACACCTCATTAGCATTTACAGAGGAACTATTTTGATACCATCTTTCTTGTTTTGCTGCTACTGTCAGCAGTGCTGTGATGTTGACTACTTATTCTATAGTTTGCTCCTCTTGTGCACATGCAAAATTCCCCAAGATGTGAATTTGTGTCTGTACAAAGTTTTTGTTTATATTAACGAAAGAGGTGGGAAGCAAGAAGCATTCCTGGTTTTACTTAGAGTTTTCATGAGCATGCTTTCAGAGAATGTGATATTTACTACATTTCCAACATTTGTCTGGGTTTTCTTTAGTTCTGAGAGCCCAGCATTGTTGAGGTCAGAAGGTACAATTTCCAGTAGATTAAGTGATTTTAAAATTATCTTTTGAGGGGGAAATAAAAAATTGACCTCTTGTCAAAATGGGATTTTGATTTTTGCTGCCTTACCAGTAGTCATCTTTGTTACCCTGAATTCTTATGTTAGGATTGCATAGCACCACTGAACATAGCAACCAGCAGGTTGTTTGAGATTATTCCTTACATGGAATAAATAGGATTTTAGCAATATGAGTAATATTTACTCACTTTAGGATGACTAAGTGGAAACTTGTATTCAGTGGGTGTTTGAAATATCAAGCAATATGCTTTTATTATTTTCATATTTTCCTGCAAAATAAAAAATATTTTTGGACTTCACTACATTAGGTTAGGAAAAAAAGACACTGTGAGATCAGAATCATACCCCTGGATCTTCTGCTGGGACATGTGGGAGTTTCCTCCTGCTTAAATGTAACGAAAACAGTCTGTTATAGAAAATGTGTTAATCCATAAACTATACATCCAAAGATGAATTTATGTGCTCTGTATTGACTCTGTCTTGTACTGCTAGTACCAGCAGTAATACTGCTAGTATTACTACACAAAAATGTGTAGTAATACATCCATTAATGGTCATTTTAATGGCCTCCCAGACTGAGCTATTTTTATCTTACTTTCCCTGTAATTTTACACGTATTGTTTTAAAGAATCTTTTGTATCTACCTATTTCTTGGCAACCAGTAGCTTTAGGGATTGTAATCCTATTTTGCCTGAGCATTTTTTGAGAAGGGAGAAGCTGTCAGAGCATCTCTGAAAAGAAAAATTATCAAAATGTTCATGATAAATTCCACCTATATTGATGTATCAGCATGCTCATAAGAAATACTAAGGAGAGGAATATATTGCCTTGAAGTGTGAATAGGATGCTTCTGGCTTTTAATATAGGTTGAATAATTGTCCTGGAGAAAGATCAAATTTTAAACAATTTTTTTTTCATCCCTTACTTTAGTAAGTAATAACAGTGAAGAAAACCTAATATCTGGGATTCTTTACATGTACAGAAAGAAAATATTGGTACTGCCTATTGAAATTAGATGATAGTGAACATAGCATAGTTCTTTCTTAATCAGAAGCATATATTTTTGTGTTAAAAGTAACATGCAGATTATGTTACTGTTCATTTTAGTAAATCAATAAGCCTCTTACTTTCTTTATTGAAATGCTTTCTGTTAAACACTGTCAAAGGGAAACTGGAAGAAAGTAGTTCTCAACTAGATTTTTCTTGTGTTAAATTCAAGATAATTCCATGGTCCTATATATCTGTCCTAAAGAAAAATGAAATCAAGTTTGAGCATTGAAACATATGTGATATTACAATGGACAGCAAAGAACATAAATATTTTTCAGTGAGAAAAGTAGAACTTTGAGAAGAAGGTATTATTTCATTATAAAATATGCATTTATCTAAATCTATGCAAGATAAATTCTTCTGCACACTTTCCATGTTTTTTTTTTTGCACTTGGGAGAATTTTAATGTAAATGCTATTGCTTTTACTAGAGCAATACTAGAATATGAAACGTTACACGATATTACATCACAATGTCATTTGCAGATACTTCTTGTACATCCCATTATAGAAAAAATATACTACAGTTGCTTTTAAAAACATATATTTCATGGATTAAACACAGGAACAATTAAGTATATTTCAAATTTAGCAGTGTGTCTCTGGAAATTTGGATGGCTTGGTCTCTTTGGTTGCTATTTCAAAAGTCCAGCATATTTTCTTATTCTTATTGTTAGACTGTGTATTGACAGTCACAATGAAGAATGGCAGTTGTCCATGAAAAGATGGAAATTGTCCATGCTGTGCTGAAAAAAATATCATGCAGCACTTGCAAGTATATTGTCAGGTGCAAAATGCAGCAAAACATTGCACATTACACCAGGCTTCTATACAAGTGCTGTTTCAAAACACCAATCAGTCAATAATTGTGATGTAAAACGGTTGTACAAACATTTTCAGAGCTTGTGTTTTACTTGTCTGGAAGTTGTACTGAAGTGAATGTGAAAAATGAGGGGTTTGTTATGTCTTAAAATCAAAAACTTGCATTAGTGGCAGTTCAGGTTTTTATGGACTGCAGTGGGTCATGGTAAATCTAGAAAGTCAAAAGAAGTAATAGAACAGTGCTAGTAAGTAAGAATTACCTGATTAAAAACTTGAAGCTCAGAAATAGTATTTATTCTTGAGAACACAGAAAAGATTCTTAAATTTCCCCAGTTTACATTCATATGGGATCCAGAAAGTTTTTGTAACAGCCCATAAAAAGCATGATAAAGTTAAGGAAGGTCGTTTAATTCCTGTTCACTGGCATTGATATGTTTCCTTGTTTTTATTCCTACTTGTGAAAGTATAGTCATCTTTGTAACAGGCAGGATCACTTTGTCACTCTGTTATTGCCATCATTACATGACATATCTGTGAAGAGGGCTGGTGATAAGCTTCTGCTCTGAACATGAACCTTCTGACTTACACAACAAAGATGTTCAAAGTAGCAGAGCTGGCATTTTTCATTATCAATGAATTTTGAGGTACAAATTGTGGAAACATTCCCTCAGCATGATGTTGAGGAGCCTTTTAACTGTGCCATGTACTTTTTGTTTATAAAAAAATTAGGAAGAGTTCTACATTCGAGGAAGAAGGCAAGTGTCTGTAAACAGAAAAAAAAATGATACTCTGTTCTAAGAGAGATGCAGAAAAAGGGCGATCAGTTGTGAGAGTTGTAATGGAAACTCTATACAGAAGCAGTTTTTTTACAAATATAGATTTCATCCAACAAGAAGAAAAGCTGTAGACCACATGAAAGAGATTAAATCACAAAGCCAGAAAAATTATTTTAGGGGTTTAATACTGCATAAGCACTGAGTCACTACCCCAATAAATTAATATTCTGATATTCAGTGCTATGATACTGCTTCCTAATGTTTCAGAAGTATATAAAAAAGAAATCTTAACAAATAAAGTGACCAAAAGAAGAAAATCATCTCAATAATGAAAACATGTATTTATTTTACCTGGAAAATGCATTAATATACTTTGATAGGGAGTTCACAAAACTATGGCGATTGTATCCTTTTTAAACAATGATATATGCAGTTTTTAATGACACATGGTAGTGCATTCTTTTCAGTTTCTTCAGAATGAAACAACTTTTTCACCTGAAATAGAAGCCATTGGACAGTAGCTAACCTGTTTTCTTTACACAGTCTTAAAAATTTCTCAGCAAATTAGCTTCAAAGACATCAAACTCAAAAATGTGTGAAAGTTTTTTGGAAGGATGGGATAAAAGGAAGCTGGTAAATTAATTATCTCTCCTTGATCTTTTCCACGTATTTTTTTTTCCCTAATCAAACTCTGTAATTGAGTAAGTAATCAGGTTCCTGGCAAGAAATTTCCTCTAGTTGATCTTGCGTGCCTCACAAATACATCAGAAAATCATACACGTAATATTTCTCTTCACAATATTTCTTAGGAAGAGCAAAGTAAAAAGAAGTAATTTGGAATATCACATGAGTACACAGCAGAGTTGTTTTCCCAGAGCTTAAAAATTAATGTGCTGTCCTCAGATCTTAGAGCAAACAGTATTAGCTGTAGCACTGTCAAACAAGCAAACAAATAAATGGTGTTTTCAAAAAGAGTTTGACTGCTATTACACTTACAGCTATGTGCTGCAGTGAGCTATTTCTTTCTCTCTCAATATCAGGAGGAGCTCTATGCATGGAGATCACACATAGTGCAAAATTCATTGATTAGGCTTTTAGAGAACTATTAGCTTTTTCACATATTGAAAAATCCTAAATACTCCTTAGGTTGGCATTCATGTTCAGTAAAAGATATGCATCTTTTCTTTTTGGAATACCCTATTTCAAGGGCTGTTTTCCCTTTTTGCCTTCTCTACTGGAAATGGAAAGAAAAAGAAGAGTTTGTTTTCCTCTTTGTATACATTACAAAAAAAAAAAAAAAGTGCAATGAGAATAGTTTGACCAAACAAGCACCAGAAATGAAGGTCAAAAGCACCTGTAGGAAGTCTGCAGAAACAGTGTGTGGAAGCACATTGTTTTAACACATGCTTTTACTCCATCATTGTCACAAAAGTGCAATGTTTTTCAGTGAAGAATAGCTTTTCACTGCATCAGTGAGTTTCCAAGCCCTGAACTCTTGCATCTCCTGGGTCTTTTCAGAGAACATATGCACTTACCATTTTTCTGACCTTGACCTTTTCAATGTCTTAAGCAAACATCCTTTCATATGAGAGCAGGCTTTCATACGAAAGCAGGTAATGTAAGCTGTGACATTGGTACCTGGGGCTGCTTTTGGCAACTTGGAGGTGTAATGCATCTGTGGCTGTGTAGCTGAATGTGAGGCATTTACAGGCAAAGCAGAGGTTCAGTGGTCTAGAGTGAGAGGTTTGCAGGACCTGTGCCCAAGAGTAGTTCCATGAGCTGAAAAGCTTTTATTTCCCATTCCTGTTTGTGCCCATTTATAGGAATGGTGAGATTTTTAGAAGTGCTTTATGCTGCCACCTTACTATGATTTATTAACGCGATCAGGAGCAGAACATTCTTCTTACAATGGTGGCGATGTGTGGTCAGGGCTTATTTGTAGCAATGTAGCATCAAGGCTCTTGGATTCAAACTGTCAAATTTATGGTTCTCATGAATGGATCTAGGAATCTAAGTTATCACCATGATTACAGATTTATTCATTGTAATGAATGAATGAATGAGTAATTGTGAAGAGGCGCTGAAAACTGAAGACCTAATATGATTTTTATTTTTTTTCTTAGTAATTTATTTCTGTTCGAGTCTGTGAAACTCTTAAAAACTTCTAAAACCCATATACTGTGTAAATGCTACTTGCTGGGAAAAAAAGAATAGTTTCTATGCCCATCACAGCATTTGCTCAAGTAAAAGATGTCTGAAATGAAAGCTTACTGCTGTGAAGCGACTTCAGATGAAAACTTTGCTAGAGTATAATTAGTTTCCTTCCATATGGAAGATGCATAGTATGGACACATAGTATGCTGAAAGAATAATTTGGGATTCTATTTTTCTTAAAAATATATACTGTTCTTTGAAACAACAATGACAGTTTTGTATATAAAAATTTATTTTGTTGTTTTAGAATTACTTTTTCCTTTTGTTTTTCTTTTTTTCTTTTTCATTCCCTGGAGTCCTTTTGTATAGAGAGAAAATAGAAGCTAATGTTGACGGCTTGTGGCTGCTTTAGTATGCCTGATGTTGTTTCGTATGTGATTGCTTATGCACCTGCATACTTCTGCCATTACAGTCTTCCTAATGGTTGCAGCAAAGGAGCAGACTTCAGAGAAGCCACTTGCAAGAACAGATGTTTGTGTGCTATAGTGTTATATTGTGAAGTTAATACTGTTTCAATTGTGTTTTTCCTGGATGATTGCAATCCAATTATTTTTCTTCTATCTCAAAAAAGTCATTCAGCAGATGGGGGAAATTGTGGTTTTCTATTTTCTTCCTCTGTTTGACAAGGCTGTGGAATAACTTCTTGTCAATTTGTGGACACTGCCATGGATAGTATGGTTATCTCCTAATGATTCCCTCTGAAAATTCCATCAAAATGTGTGACATTGCCCAAAGCAGTGTCTTTCATTAAAATATATATTATAGCTCAGACCAAGGGAAGCAAGTCAGCAGCAAATCTGATGATGTTTTTACTGCACAGACACAGTGAAC
Organism: Tychaedon coryphoeus; assembly: GCA_013398595.1. Lineage (NCBI taxonomy): Eukaryota > Metazoa > Chordata > Aves > Passeriformes > Muscicapidae > Tychaedon > Tychaedon coryphoeus. The sequence goes on along the minus strand of WBND01000051.1, from coordinate 1,159,770 downwards.
ATTTCAGTAGTATCAGCCAGACTCTGCTTTTGCAGTGTGCACCATCAAGAAAAATTTTAAATGCAGTTTTTACTACTAGTAAGTTACTATAACATTTCTTTTAAATTAAATGTTTTGTCTACAGAAACATCAAAGGAAGTCAGTATGATTGCAGTTCCTATTAGAGGGAAGATTAAATTAGTTTTTACTCAGTGTTTTAGTGTTCTACCATTAATTCTTTATATATCTCTCTACATTTTGATGTTTTAGTGAGGCAATAAACTATTCTGTGTAACAAAAGCAAAGTAACAATACATTCCTCTATGTTTTGCCAAAGCTCATACCTCATGTTGTTTGGGCATAATTTTGTCATTCCTCTGGGCTGGGCACTCATTGGTAGGCTTTGCTGCAGTAGTGTTGTGCTGGGTCCCTCTTGTCAAGTTAAACAGATTGACAGTGATAACAGAATTAAGAAGGAGAGATTCTGCTGCTTTCCTTGAAAGAGGGTGGTGCTCTCTAAACAGAATACAGTATTTATTCAAGACATAATTGTAGTGTCACTACCATAATTCAGGTTTTGCTTTTGGAATCCTGTGCAAATTATTTTTCTTTTTTGTTAGTTTGCAACAATAATTTTTAATTATCTCCAGTTATTTCAAAATACTTTATATGTACATAACTACTTCTTCTCAGATTAAATTTATTAGGTTAGTGCAACCTAATGATCTTGGTTTTTTCTAATCAGCCTTGAATTTGAACTTAGTTCATATAGGGCAATATCTTCATATTATTATTTTTTTTCCAGAACAGGACATATTCAGATTCAAGAATTTATTGGTAGTCCAATTAAAAATACTGTAAAAATCATAAGCAGTCCACTTAAAATGCCACCCACACAACATTCCAAGAAAGCAGATTTTTCAACTAAAGCAACCAGGAGGAAGCAGTCACGCAGTTAAATCACTAATAGACAACTCCTCTACTTTGCAATTGCCCCTCTTATCCAAGCTTTTTTCTCTTCTGGTCATGGATGGTTTCCTGGTTTCAACTTGTTTTTCTGAGGCAAGTGCAGGGGAGCGTGGTGATCACTGTGAGTTGTTAACATTCTGCATTCCCAGTAGAATTAGGATGTTGGCTTTCTTCTCAATTTTGGATTGATTTTATAGTACCTATTGGTGTATTTTTTTTTTCCCCATTGGGCCTCTTTCCTATTGTCCAGTAGTTTCTGCCTATTTGTGGTCAGTTGCTTGACAAGTAGGTATGTTTAAATATTTGGATGTGTGAAGTGGCTGGGCATCAGCTAAAACAATGCAGATGTATGAAGCTGATTGGTAGTGAATAAGGCCAGTAACTACTCAGCAGCCACCTTATATTTGTGGTTGTGATTAGGCTTTAGCCACTTGATCATTTTTCAGTTACAAACAGTAACAATACTATACTAGGTGGGCAGTTAGCCTCCAATCTGTGAATTCATTTTACAGCAGTTAATATGCTAGTGCATCAAAAAAGGGATTTAAAGATTCATAGTATCAAAATTGATATAAGAATATGAAGAAAACTCATTAACTGATATACTTGCAAGTATCTGCAAATCGTGCCTTTGATTAATGTAGCCTTTCTGCAGCTTCTGCAGGAATTCTAAAAGAAAATGAGCTTTTAAATGGACTGATGGAAGAAAAATGTTGAAGTCTTTGCAAAACAGGGACATCTTGGTAACTGTTCTGCAAAATCAGTCATACACTGCTGATATAGACTAGTTAAAGATTGAGGAAACATCATAAATCTTCCTGGGTGCAATTTGTTATTAAATATGTCAAGAAGCGTAGGCCGCTGGATTGACAAAGAGGAAGTTCCAGACATGCCCATTCACTATTGTTTTCAGCTTCTTCTTTCCCTAAAAAAAAAAAAATCAGAGAAATAAGGACAGGAATTATTATCAAAGGGGATGAAAATTGAATACCTTCTGGCAGCTTCTGGCTGTGGGCAGATTCAGAGTATTAAACAGATATATTCTTGTTGGAAGCATAACCAAACTAGTAGTAATGTTTGCAGCAGCCAGCCCATCACTTAGAATAGAGTCCACACTTCCACAGAGAATTCAGAAGCCTGCACTGGCTGCAATTTGGAGAATTGGAGAATGTTGTTGTCAGAGATCAGCAGAGTGAGGAAGCTCCCTGGGACTGGGACCCTGGAGACTCCCCCAAGTGGGTCATGACTGGGCCACACCCTTTCTAGGGATCTGAATTGAGATAACTTCCCCAGGACAGATAAATGAGGTCTGAACAAAACATGGGTTGGCTTGCATTTGCATTGCTTAGTGACATTCTCCTCCGTGCCAAATTAATCTGAAAGAGAAATAGCTATAGCAGTCCCAAGCAGAGAGAAAGGCCACTATTGTCCAGCTGGATTTTGCTCCCTCAAAATCTTTTAGAAACTATTATAGGCAGCTCTGAAGAAATACACTCTCCCAAGCCATGTATTTGTAAGCTAAGAGGTGAATCATATCTATTCTAATTGGAAATACTTTTGTGGAGTAAATCTCTCGCTATGAAGACGATTTCATAGTACAGAGAGAAAAGAAAGAAGTGCACCATGCTCAGGGACATAAATCTCTTGTTAAGCTAGCAGAGATTGTCTTAAGCAGGGATTCCCAGGGGCTCTCTCAGCACAACACATATTGCAAATAAGCATTGAGAGAAGTCTTGATATTTTTCTACTTGGACCAATTTGTACTAAGATGGAAGAATTAAAGAAGACAAAAAGTTCTTTAATCTTTACTTTGCAGGAAAACTAAAATATAAACAACTGACAAAGAAAATTCCATTTTGCTATGCAAAATCCTCCTCTGTGAGTTTAAAATTCAGCATTAGCAGTTAAAAGCCATAAATCAAAGTGCTATGTTTCAAAAAATATAAGACATATCTGGAAGTAAGGAAACAGGAACTTCTTTTCGCTACTTCTTTTCAGTTGTTGCCTTACAACTGCAGTTTAAATGACCCAGTTGTAAATGGATGGCTTTCAGTGATTATTAATATGCAGATAGTTTTCCTCTGGTGATATTCTTGCCTGTATTTTTCAGTTGGAGCTTATTGGGTAACACAATGTTTAGCAGGAAGAGCATATAATCTGTTGACCATGAAATCAGCTGAGTATCTTTTGTGTTTTTAAACTTTTCTTTCTTTTAGATGTACAAACCCACTGACTCAAAATACATCAGTATTTTCTTTACTGATGACAAGTACAAAGAATGGTTACTTCACAATTAAAAAATAGCTAATGTTACTAATTTTCCAAATGATCCATGCATTTCATGCCATCACAATGAATTTGTGAATGCACCTCTCCGCAGTATGGTGTTGGAATGGCACGTCTGGTGATATTTGGTGTTTTGGAGGATCTTACTTTTTATATTCTACAGCAGTTCCTTATTCTGCGTATTTCTTACCTAGAAATTTTTAAGTAGATTCATACATTCATAATTCCAGTTATAGATGCAGTGATTTTTGCTGTGATCTCTATTTGGTATACTTATATGAGCTTTTACATATACATCTGTAGAGGTAAAAGGAGAGAAATATGATGGAAACCTTTCTGGTCTTTTTTCTGTTTGGATTAGATTTGAGCTCCTTATAGCATCATGAACTCATCAAATTTGTCATTTTGCTGTTAGCATTTGCAAACACTAGCATTGAGGGCTCATTTTATCCCAAAAGCATCCTACAATTCTAATTGTTTTTGAAAAAATAAAATATCAGTAAACCTATGCTAGAATATCAGAATACCCACTACTCTTGTTTTTATTAATAAATCCCTTCAAATAACATTTTGCCTTTGTAGGAAGTTTGGATTCTTGGTGTTTTACATAGAGTGAATTATTCCTTTGTTAATAGAGTACAGTGTTACTCTAAGGATAGAATGTGATTAATTTTGCCAATGAAGACTGTAAATGAAATGTGTAAGACTCTTCTGCTGCCCTATAAAGGCATGCAGACCCTTTTGCTACTTCTTTCTTTCTTTGATTAAGGGAAAAAAAAGAAAAAAGGGGTACACAGGGGTGACCCAGTTTTATTTTGGTTCAGTCCGACCTTCATGTAACTCAGATAAGTGCAGTGACTGACGTTGTGCTGAAATTTATATTAGTTAAAAAACTTCAATTTATCAAATTTCCCCTTTCCAAGCCCCCTATCCTACAAGATATAAATTATGTGCAACACCATAATTTCATTAATTTTGTAGAAAAGATGAAAAATCTCATCAAGCACCATATGCTTACTCCTTTTACAAATAGCAAGGAAGATAGTTTTAAAGGCAAGATAAAGACCCAGAAAAAAAAAGGTACACCTAGTGTGTGAGAAAATATCATCCCCTCTGTATCTTGTGTTTTAGGTAAAAAAAAAAAAAGCTTTCTACCATACAGATCTTATTTTCTCTCTATCCAGCCCTCTATGGGTTTTGAACTGAGAATAAAAACAAGAAGGTAACACCGTGCATCCTATGAATTCAAAATAATATCTATCATTCTCTTTCTGCTTTGCTCAGATTCTATATCAAAATTTAGTAATGACACACTGCAGATATTGAAAAATATTCAGAGCAGTAGGATAAGGATAAAAATGTATATCTTCTTAAAATAAGAAAGCTTCCCTTCTGATTTCACATCACAATATAACTGTACAATACCTGAGGCTGTTCATTTCTGCATTACGACTTTGAGAACATAATGTGTTTATCGAGGAGCACAGTAAGAACAAAGTTGTTGCAAAGGAAAAAAAAAGCAAATCCACAAAACTTCTCAGTTTATAAAAAAATCACCCTTTTTATCAAAGAACACATGCTCGTTTTTATTCTAAACACATAATTCTTTAAAGCCAGATTAGGAACAGTGAGGCAGTTGGAAGTCGTTTCATGTTATCTTTTAACACACCGATCTACCTACTGGATTTTTCTTCCTCCCCCCAACTCCCCCCAACTCCCCCCAATAAATTGAAACTTTTAAAGGAAGAGTATAATATATTTAATGGAAAAGGTGCTATAAACAATGAAAATGCTGAAAGTCTCTGTCAAACTTCATCATTTAACTATAAAAAATTAAAATACAAGCAGGTTAGATAATTTTCTAGCTAAAAATAAACAAACAAAATCCAAATAAAATGCCTATGTTTTGTTGTTAGATAAAGTAATTCTGGACAGACCTCTACCATGGGCACAGTGTGGTTTCCTTTCACAGTAAATGATGTTGTTCTTGGGGCCAGAGAAAAAATGTAGGTGAGACTGAAATGCCATCATTGCAGTGAACAATCCTCAGTAGGAATGCATCCAGTTAATAGTTAATAGTTAATAGGGTTTCAAGCAATGAGTGCTGTAAAATAACTACTAGAAGGACTAAAACAAAAACCAAATACAACAAAAAACATCATAGTTACTAGAATTTTCTAGACTTAGGGAAGTTTTCTAGAATGGATGCATAACCCAAGAAATCCCACTTTAAGAAATTAACTATGCTGGGTAGAAAATTACCCTGAACAAAATGACTGGGCTTCCAGAAAGAGCATACAAGGAATTATGGCAGAAGTGGGAAGGATGAGAACAAAATAGAAGGGTGCTTACTGTACTATCATAGCTTTTGTATCATATGTGCAATAACCTTTAATAAAATTTAATTAATTGTATATGATTTTATGTGTTTTTATTCTACAGCTGCATTCCAATTCCGACAAAGGTGATGGATCAGTCAAATACATTCTTACTGGAGAAGGGGCGGGGACTATATTTATTATTGATGACACAACTGGAGACATCCATTCAACCAAAAGCCTAGATCGAGAGCAGAAGACACACTATGTGCTTCACGCCCAAGCTATTGATCGACGGACAAACAAGCCACTCGAGCCCGAATCTGAGTTCATTATCAAAGTGCAGGATATCAACGACAATGCGCCAAAATTTACAGATGGACCCTACATTGTTACTGTGCCAGAGATGTCTGAAATGGGTAAGGAAAACAAGCTGTGCTGTTCAAGAATCTTTTACCAAGTGCAAATGCCGCATACTGTTTGTCAAAGTTACCATCACATCATTAAATACATTAAATACATTGGAGGTAAGAGATGAGAAGAAGACATGAAATAAAACCCGTATGTTACCTGTGACATTCATAGTAAGAAAATATTATGCACACACATTTGCTGGTTGTAAGAGAAGAGTCACTCTTAATCTTGAATACTTTAACATACATTTTTTGGCAAATTGTAGTTTCCATTCTAGGAACAAGATGTGTTCATATATCCTCATTCAACTGCACACTTTATGGCATTCTCTTATGTCTACATGAGCAGTCTATACAATTCACAGAATTAAAGACAAAGGAACAGTAGTTTCCCAGATTATTTTAGACATATTTATCAAGTTTCTTGTAAAGTGAACTGAAGTTCCGAAAGGTACCAATCTTTGGTTTTCCCTATTACATAGTTCAAGTATTCTTATTCTTTGAGATAGTGCATTATGCTCTCAGTTTTCTTTATTTAATACTTCTCTGGTGTTGAAATTATTTTATAACTTTCTTCTAATGGAAGAATTGCCAACAGAATTTTTTACAAGGACAAAAGTGCAGTATTTCCATGAATAATATCATAAATCTAGGACAATGCAAACAATACATGTTTGTGTGAATTACTTCAGTGAGTGCATAGAGCTTCCAGTAAGAATATTGTGACTGCACAAAACCTCTTCAGCTGTCGTTGATAATTCACTGCAGCACAAAGGTTTACTGTTAGAGTAGCAGTCCATTTCAGTATCCTCTAAGCTTTTATCTCAGTTATCTCCCATTACACTGCAGGCTGTCTTAATGAGTAATTCATTTCCTTTACCATTTCCAAAAAAGCATAACTCCATCTTTCTCTTTCTTGGTTTTCTTTGTCTTTAATGGAAACCACTTTAATTGATTATTTCCATCATCTTTAGAGGCATTTTATTTTCTGCTTAGGAGGAAAGATAGTGGAAAGAGATCAATATTATCTTCAAAATCAAAAGTAGCTAATGCAGTAATTTTTATTTGTATTATATTAAAGAGAGTTTTTTGGTTTTTTTTTCATCTTCTCAATATTGAGCATTCTTACATAAATATTAGTCATAGTTCTGCAGTAATCAGAATCTAGTGTTACTATTCAACTGCATCATACATGTTACTGTTTTCCAAATAATGGTTTGAATAATCTGGGATGGTACTTTGTGTTGTAAAACAGAGTGGATGATGGTAAACCAATGAAGTTTTACTGGTAAAATAGAGAATAGATGATTATGTTTTATAAATCAAACACTTTACTGGTTGTACTTTAGGCAAATCATTAAAATATCTATTCCACAAAGCTTTTGTGTTGTGTGAATAAACCTGAATTTTCATATCCTATCATACAAGCATTCTGTTGTAGGAACACATTATATTTTCATTGCAAATTTATTATCTCTATTTTCTTTTTTCTCCTATTGATTTGTTTGTATTTGTTGCATTCTGAAAGCATTTTTATTGTCTGCAATTTCAGGAAGACTAATTCTGTTACTACTTCCACAGGATATATTCTTTGTGTCAAATGATGGAGATACCTCTGTCATTTTTATTAATTCTATAATTAGCACAGTTTTTTTTGATATTTAGCTGTGAAGTCTATATATAACTGAGCTTTATAATTTAAAAATCTTTCAAAGTTACTGTTGCTCTGCAACAGTTCTTATTCTAAGCGGATTTTCGATCTCCATAATTTTGCTTAGTTTTAGCAGCAGACTCTTGTTTGTCTCCTCAAGATCCTGGCTGGTATTTCCCACACAACTAGAACTTAATCTAGTTGTAAAAGCTGTAGGATCTTTATGGCTTTTCTTTTTTCAAGTCACTGACAAGTAAGTACAGGAAAGTTCTGTTAATTTTTTTTTTTTGCAAATATTAGATCACAGTTTTCACTGTGACACAAAATAAGCATACTGTTTTTGCTTTATGTACAATTCTGGGAGAGTTGAAAGAAAATGTCTATTCCTTGCCTTCAATGAAACTTGAAGGGAGACATAATCCTAAACTTTGGCTCAGGAACCAAGATTTAAAACTGAAATTATTTATTCTGTGTCATGAAAAACTCAGTTACATTGAAATCTCTGTGGTCTGTTTTAAGGTTTATGAAAGTCATCTTTATGCAAATTAAAAGAAAATAAGAAAATTTTTCAATCAGTAGAAGACTACCATATGTGTTGTCAGCTGCAAAATGAGAAACACTCCATGTTGAATTTTTAGTGCTGAGGTCGTTTAGAGGTGAGACTAGATCACCTCGATGCTCCCTTCCAACCCTAACCATTCTGTGATTCTCTGATGAGTATTCCCAATAAATTCTACTTAAGAAATTAATAGGCACAGTAGACATTTCTGAACTTCTTTTGAGAGTATTCCAATGTGAGGTAGTCATAATTTCAGATAACCTGGAAGACAATATTTTTCATAACTACGATTTTTATTAGAAGTGCCTATTTAACTTCATGTGTGGTGAAACTAAATCACATTTTGTTAACTTGTTAGTGTTTTCAGACAATACTAAGAATTACTTCACTATTTCATAATTTCTTGTAAGTTTTTTGTTCAATATTGTTCCATTTGAGATTTAATAGTACAGAAAACTAGGGAAAGTCATGCATAAAAATTTGCATTCTCAACAGACATATTTTATGGAACGGCCTCATTAAATGTTAAAAATTTGTCATCAGAGAGAAAAATTGCAATATTCACTTTCAGCTTTTCTTTGAGATATAACTTCACAAAAATTTTCTTGCAAACTATGAAAAAAAAAAAAAAGAAAAAAACATGTGGAGATACTTTTAAATAAAAATACTATTTAGTTCCCCAGTTGAATAATCTTTTCTGTTTGTACCAGAAAAAAAGACAAAGCTTACAAAATGGTGTTCAGAGCATACAGACATGTCTTACAGCTCTTTATAAAGCATTAACTAAGAAAAGAGAATGCCCAAAATGTAATCTCTGAAATGTAGTGGCAAAGCACATGAAATAGTAGTTATACTCTGAATAAGCAAATACTCCAGTTGGGGGAAAAAAAGTAGTTTTTATTGCCTAGCTGGAGTGACAAAATTCTTTCTTAGAAAAATTGAATTTTTTTCTTGACAGGAGCTTTCGTATTAAGCTAGTAAAGAAAGAATGGAAGGTATGGGTCTGATTTTCATATCTCTCCTGCGGTGTCTGGAGAAATTAGACCCTTACCTTTTGTATCTGATTAATTTTTTTTTTTTTTTTTTGACTTCTTAAAATTTAAAACAGCAAGAGAGCAGTACTGTGTAATTCTCCATCTAAATCCTTCATTACACCTAGCTCAACAACAAAAATTGATGCTGCCTCTAAATGATACAAATGTATCCAGAATTGTGATTTGCCTGTCTTGAAGACGAGCCTGAGTGATCCTAAATTTGCAAGGAGTAGTTGGAAGATGAAAGTACCCTCTTTGCCTTTTTTCTTTGCAAGGCATTCTAACCTGCAGCTTTCACAAGCTGTCTTTCCTCAGTGCTCAGAAAATCAGGCAGGAGTCAGGCAAAAGCCTGGTATGGAGATACCTTATAAAATGCTGAGTGTGTTTGTGTGAGACAGTGAAGAAGTTAAGCTTCTGAAATGCTGCATTCCACTGAATGAGAGTTTGAGAGTTAGGGTGGGAGGTTGAGTCAAAATTTGTGATTCTAAGGGTTCTTTTAGGTAGAAAGAGAACACTTTGCCACTGTTCAATACTAAATTACCATTGTCAGGTGTTTCTTGGGAGAGAGATACAGTTGCATTAGAAAATCACTGTGGAAAATTTTAGGATACAATGGCATTCCATTCATGCTAAAATGACCTGTCAGCTGCTTATGAGAGATGCTGCCTTTCACTGGTTCTGTTTTTTTCTCTCACATCTATGAGTTATACAAGTATACTAAGATTCTTATAAAATAAGGAGAGAGAAGAAAGTCTTCAAAGAAGGAGAGAATTACGAAATCATGATAGTTTTGTTTTTTTCTTCTGAAATAGCCAATATATATTTATCAAGTTCAAGACATATCTTGATTTCCTAGAATTCTGGGGAAAAATGCAAATGGAAACTCGTTCTGTCGGTAGCTGTTTTCCTGAGAAAATGAAAAACTATAGACAAAAAGGTACAGAGGCTGTCCAGCATTCTGAATAGTAAACTCTGGTAGATGACTGACTATAACAATTGAATGGATATGGGGTTTTTTTTACACAACTAAAAAATCAAATCAAATCATTGTGCATCTATAACTTATTAATCTGCAGTGATTCCACAAGGTTGAACCATACAAGCTCCTCTCAAGCTAGAATTTATTTGCAAACTGAGCTCCAGAAATATCCCATTACAGCATTTCAATGTGATAGACTAGCAGTGGGAAATGTCTGTTCCTGGAAGTGGCCTCTTATTCTATGTTTAGATAGCAAATAAATAGGGCTGAACTGATTGCTAGAACATTTTAAGAAAAAATACACAAACTTTAATTCACATTTCTTTACCTTTCCACATGAGCACAAATACAGTAGTTTAGTAACTTTCATCGTTAACATCTGAATAGTTATGAATGTACAACTAGCTCCAGCTTGATTTTATTAAAATATTCAACTTTAAAGTTATCCAGGTATCCTTATACTCGGTTTGTTAATACATTTATCTCTGAGGCTGTATACTTTGGGCTTTTCAGAGACTAGTAGACACTTTATTTAAGTATGCAGACATGTTTGCATACAGTTTTACTAAGTTTTTAGTAGAGATAAAAACAGCAGCTTTTCGTGTCCAAGTTAGTGTGGTACAAATGACTGAAGAGTTTCTCAAAGAGAATAGAAACCAAATCTGTAAAGGTTTGCATTCTTAGTTTGCTGGAGCTGCAGTGAGACTCCATGACTTCACATCCTTCTAATTCAAGTGTACACTGAGTGTGTGCACATTAACAATTGTTTCTGTGCAATAGAAATTGATCTAAGAGGCTGAATAACTGGAACTGAGAAACAGATGTCCATGGCATATGTATTTATGAAATCTTATTTTAGATTAGCTCTCGCCTGGTCTCTGAAACTACGTGCCTATTAGCAGTCAGAATAAATCAGATATGCTGCTAAAGCACAGCTCGTGGTTTAGTTGCATCTGAAGAAATCTAGTTAGCATGCTCTGAAACGGTTCTATAAGGCAAATCAAAGTGCAACAAGTGAAGGAGATCAAGGGTTTCAATTGAAAAACATACTTCTTCTCTCCACTAAATGTGAAATTGAACACCCCAGAGTGGATGTGATAGCTCAGTGGTTAATTTAGGTGAGAATCTGAGTTCAGATGCAGAGTTACATGAGAGCTAGTTCTGTTATTATTATGGTATTTTAATGCTGGACCAATGAGCCTGTGGAAAGCTGTGTCTGCATAAAGACAAACAAATACAATGAAGTCTGAGCCTTTATTAACTCACAGTCTTACACTTACGATTCCTTATGGGACGTGTTTGTCAGTGATAGTAAAGATTCATCATTACATGCCTTGAAAAAGACACTAAAGTGAAAAAGTCACTTGTCTCCATTCTATCTGTGCAGTACTTACACATTTTATTTTCTCAAACGGGTTGCTCATTACTTATTCCACCTAGTGATATGCTAGAAACTGTGTTTTTATTCTTCTGGTTGTTTTTATTACTAGCATAAAAAATACTTGTCTTTTGAACTCATATTTCTAATTTGCATCCCCAACAAGGTTCTAGTAATTATTTCATTTTCAGATCTTCGATTCCTTCCAATAGCTAGATTTTTTTATTCATTTGGCAATTTTTATTCATTATTTATTTATTCAATTTATATTCATTCATATACAAGTTATTTTAAATACTTCAACAATAATTTATATTGTGGATGAAGAGAATTCTGAAGTCCATAAATCTGTATTATTTAGAAGTCAATATCCACGTTTGGGATCTATGTGTGTGAACATATGTAAATATGAATGTCATGTAGTTATAATTTATGTTTACATCTCTGTAGTTGCTATTTAGGTTTGTATGTATGTAATCAATTAACAAATACATATATAAAGACAATTTTTTTTTTAATTAGTGTATCTTTTTTTCCTTAAAAAAAATGATATGATGATAACAGAGAAAATGTTATTAATCTCTCAGTTGTAGAAGTTTTAGAATGTGAAGTCTTTAGAGGTTTTTTAAATGTATTTGAAAATATTTGTCAGAAAAATTTATTTGTTGCAAGTTAATACTTATTTTCCTGTATATACAGGTACATCTGTTCTACAGGTGACAGCCACAGATGCAGATGACCCCACATATGGAAACAGTGCCAGAGTAGTGTACAGTATTCTTCAGGGACAGCCATATTTCTCTGTTGACCCTAAAACAGGTGGGTTTTTTATATTTCTGTTGATATAATTTAGCTAATAGGTTGCAGTTAATTAAGTCTGGTAGGTGAAATGCAAATGTACGCAATGCAGATACGTGGACTTTATTTTCTTATTGTTTTTGTATGCTGCTTCTTGCTTTAGCACTGTGAAATTTATAAGTTGCTATGTTTTGCTGAGCATTAAAATGAGCCTGCTGTGTACAGAATTAATTCAGCATCATGTCATGATGTGAACCATTCAGCCAAACTGAAATAGCACTCTTTCATCTTTTCAAGCCTCTGTTTAGAAAGGGACTCAAGTATGCCTAACACATTATGATTTTCAATGCTTTGTTTTGCCTGAAGGATAGGCTTGGGAGGATTATTGGATGTGTGCTTCAATACATATAACCAAAATAAATTGTTATAATTTGTGTTTTTATAAAACTGCAGGATTGCCATTTAACTGAAAATTCATTCTATGATTTGAGAAGTAGAATGAACTGAAATATTTATGCTTAAACTCTATGCGTCACCCTTGTTTTTTTCCTTTTCCACAAAGTGTAAGTTATGTATAATGTATCCAAATTGTTTTATTTAAAGAGAGGAGAAATCTCTTTTGACGATGGGACTTGTTATTAGTTTGTGATTTTTTAAGAGCATTATTATGATAATGATATTGACATGATTATTTGAAGTCCTCAATAATTTTTAAATATAATTTAAGAAAGTATATTTTTATATAAATTTTTGAACTGTTTTTTCCCTGTCTATATCAGAGCTTTAATACTGAGGGGGAAAGATAAAACACACTGAACAGTGTGTTTTTTCCCAAGTTAACTGCAGGGAATAGTAATGACTTTTAAAAAGTCCTGAAGTGAAATAAGTATAGTGTAAATACTTTTCATTTAATTGTTTATGTATTTAAGTTTCTTGGCTTGTATACATTGATCTCTGTGGTACTTGGAGGTGTACCCTGTTTTCATTACAAAAGAAATGTATTTGTTCCATCTCAGAAAGCTTTGAGGTTAGTGCTGCTTTGATTAAGAGAGCAGACTGTGACCCTCAGAGGAATGTCTGTTTCAGCCTAAAACGTTCTATGAATTTGTGAGCTCATGTTAGAAAGGCCTAGAATGGAAAATCAGTGGTACAGCTCCCCTTGCCCTTATGATACATAGAAATGTAACCCTAGTTCATATTTCTAAACCTGTTTAGGCTGCATTTTTTATTTTTATAGTGGTGTAGAACTTGTAATCTGGAGCTGCTGTTCACTCAGTGAAGAATCATAATGGATATTCTCTGTATTAAGTCTCTATCACATAAGAAATAGCATTGTTGTAATGAAACAACAGATGGTAGTGTATTTTCACTCCTCAAGCCTTAGGCTTTGACAGGGATTTAATAACACTTTATGAACTTAAACTTTTTTGGATATATGTCTAGAATATGAAAATTATTCTGATATCATAGTCTATGGAAATGTGAAAATGAGGCAAAGAGTGCAACAGTGAAAATGCAGGAGAAAGCTTTTTGTTTTTATAAGTTGCCTTTTTATAATTGTAGAGTAGCGGTTAATTTAATTCAGGATAATAAAATAGGAAAAAGGACAATACTGGAAAAGATGGGAAAGTCTTGAAGAACAGTTTTTCACTATGAAATTTCACTTTGAATTTTTTGGTTTTAAGACTAATTTTTTAAAATATCACTCTTCTGAATTTGTACACATTTCTGTGACCGACTATTCCTAATACCTCAATTTTTAAATTCCAGCTTCACTATATTTTATCTGGAAGTCTTTTGAATTTACACTTACATGCACAAGCTTCCTTTATAACAGAGAAGATCCAAAAGAGGGAAAAAGGGAAAGGTCCTGAAATTCATGACTGAATGTTGTTTATGAGGCCTAAAGATCTCATGTCATGATCTGTAAAGTTTTCTGAAGTTATCAGAAACAAATATCAAGCTCTAGTGTGAATACTCATCTTAAAAAGTCTACTACCTCTAGATTAGTGCTGCCTGTATTTGGTTTTAAACAACTTAATATCTGAAGACTTTAAAGTTATGGATTTTTAGAAGCTTAGGTTAGTATAGCTTAAATAAGATTATAAAATAAGGCTATAGAATTCATAAATTTAAGGTATAGTAAGGGAACAGCACCAAATTACGAATTCTGAAGTAGGAAAAAAATGTGTTCTTGGCAGAGGAACAGCTTTTTCAGCTTATCTGATAAAAGGCTCTTCACATACTTGAAGTGGGGCAGAGGTGCAGTGCAGGGAGAGGAAAACCCCCTGTCCTAAATAAAATGGAGTCTGAGCTCCTCCTAGGGTTCACCCAGGACAGCCTCAGCCCTATGGGCCAGGGCTGAAACCCATCATAAGGAATCAAAAGGAGACATTCCCTGATTACCCTTCAGACTGAGAAAGCTACTGCCCCTGACAGGGCTATGGGGCACATTATGAGATGCAGATAAGAATGGGATCATGTAGACTTATTCTTGGATGTCTAGAGGGAGGACCATAGGCAGAGAAAGGGACGGTTGAGATGGAGGAGGGAGGGAAAAACAAGAGAAAATTGAAAGGTGAGAGGATAAAAGGGGCCAGCCATATGCAAACAGGCTTTGCTCAGCACTCTTATCTGGCCATGCCCTGTCCTGGATCAGCAGTCTGTTCTGTGTTTTGTTATGCTCTATTTCTAACTCCATTTCCTGAGGAAAAGGTGTCTCTCTTGTGTGCATGTGTGCGTGGAGATTGAAGTGCTAGCAGCTGGAGCAGAACAATGAGTCCAAGGGGTCTGTGTGTCTGGTGCCAGCACACTGGAGAATGCAGACTGTGCGTGTATTACACGGGTGTCTATGCCAGTAGGGTATTACTGCAGGGTCTCATGCTGCAGTAGCCAGCAAGCTGGATGAGTGGTTTGGATGATGGATATCTGTTCCACCAAAAGTCCAGACCAGAAAGCTCAAGAGCCAGCTGTTAGAGAAGCCAAGACTGGTGTGGAGCAACTGTATGGTATGTGGCTTGAGAGCCCTGTTTGTAGCTGTGTATCTCTGTGCATGAGGCAAGGGGAGACCCAGGAGCCAGGAGCCAGCTGGATGACGTTGGGAACTGAGGGCCCGAGGGATCCAGGTACTGTTACTGGATGCACTCAGTGTGTTAGGCTGTGGGGAGTCAATAAGTGTGCTGGGTAGAGAGGAGATGTGTGACTATGTCCAGGATAAAAAGGGGTTTGTCCTTGGAGCTGGAGGGCAGCTGAAGGCCCCAGAGTTTAATGTTCAGATGGCACCAAGTGCAAAGTCCAGGTGTTGGCTACTGGCTAGACCAAGTACAGCAAGTTACAGGAGCAATCCATGCTGAGTTTGTGAGAATATTTCCAAATACAAATCATCCTTCCTTCTGGTCAGATGGAGAAGAATGAGGCTGTTTGTGCTGTTTGTGTTTGAGTGCTGAGCCATCCTATTTGTGTGTCACCCATTGCGTGCTGCATCTGGGTATGTGCCTTGTGGGAGCACTGCTTGACCTCACATTGCTTCTAAATCATGGATTAAAAATAGAGAGGTGCAGCAACCTCATCTCCATCAGGCTACCAACAATCTAGTTTATCAGTTGATTGGCTCTAGGACCTCTGTTTTGTTTTGTTTTCCTCTAGGGAAAAATTTATTTCTCTGCATAGAAATTTGCTGCAAATATGTAATTTTGGCTGTGAATGTCAAAACTGTTTTCCATGCATAACCTAAAGTTTTAAGACTTTCAAAATCCTTTGATATTAAACATCTTTCTATTAATTGCTCTGTATTTGTGTTTATTAATTACTTTTGGTAATTAGCTGTGGAGTGTAATAGTAACTAATTATGTAATTAATAATTACCTGCAATAGCCTCTACTGATTGCGATTTGTTTTCCTCCCCAACTTCAGAAAAACACTCTGCTGAAATTTTGTAAATAAGAATGTACTAAGAATTCTGGCAAAAGAGAGGGAAGGAGTCAATATCTAGGTCTTATGTATATTTGCAAAGATTATGCTTATAGGATTGTACATTTTTTACATAAAAATATTCAGGGAACCCCAGAAAACATGAAATACTTATATTTTTACAGTAACATTAATTTCTTTGTAAAGAGAAAATAAAACAGAAAGTGAAGTTTTTAGTGAACAGTAGAGCAAATAATTTATTCAGATACCGAGAGTTTTAATATGGTTCTTTCTTCTCCTACTCCCGCCTTTTCACATATACATCCCCCTACTACCTTCTTCAAACTTTGAGCATCTTTTGACATGCCCAAATACACATGAAGTCTTTTCCTGCAAGTTTGAACCACAAATTCAATATTCCACTTTTCCCAAACTATGAGTTCTTTTGATCCATAGACTTGATCTGGGATCAGTCCTTGCTTGTTCTTTCCTTATGTCAAGTGTGGCTCATCAAACAGCAACAGCCAACATTTGATGGGTAATCCAACCCTAGGAGCTCTTTTCTTTTCTGAGAAATCTTCAAATTAGACTATGTGCTTTTTGTTGCAGCTGTAGCAGCCCACTTTGTATTGCTACATGCTTTTGGAAAGAAAGTGAAACCTGTAATCCAGTTTCACTGGTTACATGGTAAATGCTATCTGGAGTATGTTAGTTCCACACAGCTCTTCCCAGGCAAATCTGCCTTTCTATACCAAATATACAGCGTTAAGTAATCTGTAGGACATAGGTCTTTTCAAATCAGCAGTTCTGCTGCAACTGTTATAAAATAAGAGATAAAATCTTCATTCATTGCAGTTTTGAATTTAAGTGTAGGCATTGGCAGGGCAGGAAACTCATTTGTCATTGAATTGAATGTGGAAGAAACCTCAGATATTTGTATTTGTTTTTATAATGTTGTGCTGTTGCAGCAACAATATTACAAAGATCTTAGTCACGTGTAAGATTGTTTGGGTTTTTTTTGTTTGTTTGTTTTTTGTTTTGTTTTGTTTTACTTTAGGATATTGAATAGTAAAGAAATATGTATTTCTATTTATCAAAGAATGCCACTGCAAATTAGTCCAGGCTAATTGTGAAGTGTGAGATGAGTGTCAATCTCCTTCTGCTTTCTGTCTTCACAAGATATGAACAATAGCTTCAGGGATCCCTACCAGAAATTACCAATTCACTGATTATCTAGTTTGATTCCTGACTGAGAGAACAATAAAATGATAAATAAACATAGCCAATGGCTGAATAGATGCTCCCAAACATACAGATGAGCCTCATGAATACCAATTACCCACCATGTCCACATCTGTAACTATTCTGATACATTTTTAAAAGTTCGTATGGGAATGGCAGATTTTTTGGCATTATATTAATTAGACTGCAATTTTAAAGTTGCATGTGTACTCTGCAATACAAGAAAAATGTTTTTTTATCAAGTTATTCCCAAGTTTAATACTGCTAAATAAGCATGGATACTTTAAAATATTATTAAGTAATTAATCTTTTCAAATAAAATTTGAATATTGGTGAGATATTAATTATTAGTTTAATGAATTAAGGCCTACTGCATCTCCTTAAAATAAACAAGATAATTTATATTGATATAAAGACGAATTGAATAAACTTTTCAGTTCAAAAAAGAAGAGCACTCTTTTCATGCATTAGTAGAACAGCCTGTCATGGTATTCCAGATAAGAATCTACTGTTCTAATTGACATAATGATAAGATATTTTATGACCACATGCTCCTGCGTACATAGAAAATCATATCAGTTAAGAAAATATTTCAGAAAACAATTTCTGCCTCTTTTCTTAAACAAGCATCCTTATTTTTCCTGTTGAGAATTCTTACTTTTTGGTTGAAATATCTTTCTTAGTGACATCTGTTTAAAATGAGTATGTTTACTGGGGTGAGTCATTCCCTGCTGAACTGCAGGTTAGTCTTTATTGGACTGCTAAGTGAATATGAAAATGAAGTGTGTTTAGCTATCTGCTTTCTGCTCAGAGGCTCCAATATTATTTAAATGACCTTACAGTGCTATAACAGTATCTTACGGAAATTGAATGCTTCTGCTCTGAAGGAATACCTCATGACAACCCCCAAAATCCACCACTAAGACACTGCAGATAGTTTCCAGGTTCCTGTAATGGTCTTAAAGTGAACTTTAGCTGATCTATCACA
This sequence comes from Tychaedon coryphoeus, assembly GCA_013398595.1. Lineage (NCBI taxonomy): Eukaryota > Metazoa > Chordata > Aves > Passeriformes > Muscicapidae > Tychaedon > Tychaedon coryphoeus. Next base: position 1,141,267 of record WBND01000051.1, on the reverse strand, counting down.
GTTTTTGCACATAGACTTTTAAGCTGTAATTGGACACAGTGTGTGTAAAGGACAATGAAGCCTGTGAAGGGGCTGGAGCACAAGTCTTGTGAGGAACAATTGAGGAAGATTATGATGTCCTGTCTGGAGAAAAGGAAACTCAGAAGAAACCTTACAGCTCTCTAAAGCTGGCTGAAAGGAGGTAGAATATAGCAAGGTGGAGGTCTGTCTCTCCTCACAAGTAACAAGTCATAGGACCAGAGAAAATGGCCACAAAGTGACCAGGCAAAGTTTAGGTTAGATATTAGGAGAAATTTCTTCACCAAGAGGGTTGTCAATGACATGTTCTGCTTGAGCAAGATAAGGAAATACCTGTGATGAAACTTCAGAATATTACATGTGCTTGCATTGCAGAACACCTATTTATAGCTGTTGGTGAAAACTCCAACTTAATTATATGTGATTGGTTTCCACTCAATACCAAGTGGAGGTCACAGTGAAGAATCAATTTGAAAGTTTAGTTATTTTAATGAGCGATACATTTTTCTAAATCTGTGTAGGGTTGAAATAACTTGATTTTGTGTATGGGTACTGAAATTTCATCTTGAAGTTTTAAGAACTGTATTTCATATTCAGGTTTTCATATGTTTGATTTCCCTCAAGGAATATCTGAAATGTTGTAACAGAAATTACATCTCTAGTATAGACCTTTTCCAATGTCTACACTTCACTGACAAGAAGATCACTAGAAATTCAAACTCAAAATTTGAAAGAGTCTTACCTCGTTTTCTCTAATTCCACCAGGTACTGTACAGTGCACTGCTCCATTCCAGTAGGAACAGAAATATGTGCTTCATCTAAAAATATTGTCATGAACACTTGTTTGAGAGTGTCATCTGTCAGCTCTCAGCTAAGAGTAAATATTGTAATGTCTTTTGCTTTCAATTTTAAGTAAATATTGGATTTTCTACACCTACAGTTTTGACACTTTAAAAAAAACCTTCTTTGAACAATGGACTTAATTCTTACAGTTTTCTTTTGTGTTCAAAATACTGATATACTCTTACCGTTTTCCCAAGAGTCATTCGAAGAATAACTCAAGCCATCAGACAGGCAGAGAAATCTACGGTTTCTTTTAAATTTCTAGGGATTCCGTTTTGGAACAGTTAGAGACTTGAGAGGGCATTGGTACAACTAAAATCCTTGTCGCTTAGATCTTGTTTTCCATTATCATGGAAACAATGCAGGAAGTCCTTTACGAATCAAAAGTGTATGAAAGGAGGGGCCAAATATTCTGTTCAGCCTAGCTCAGTTTCTCTTAGGGTGACTGATACTTGTTGGTACATCACCCCTCTTATGTATCCTTATTTTCAGCATCCACCTCCAAGAAACTTTGTGGTGTACCTGCTGGAGCAGGCTTTGCAGGGCACAAGATGGATTGGTCACTCATCAGAAACAGTGTTCTGACACTGTGTTTTTTTTTTGCTTGATACCTACCAACACTTTCTTTCCCAGCATCCGTCATATCATTAAAAAGAACAGGCATAGGAGGCAGACAAGCAGGGGAAAAAAAGATTGCCTGATGTTCTAACCTTGTTTTTCTTCTCCTATGAGACAAACCATGTATTTTGGAGATTGAGTTCAGAAGTAGGAAAGAAACAATTCCTTGGTTTTTCCTCCCTTGTTTGTTTCTGTGCTTGTTATTCTTTCCCCAGCTGGTAGTGTGAACAACTACTGTGGAAAATCTTTGCTGCTCTTCAGCCACAAGTTGTTGTCAAATAAAAAATAAAACCTGACAAGCCCTTCCGACCCAAAAAAAACCCCCATCATTTATTGGAAATTGGCAAGTTCCCAGATTATAATACCATTTTAGCTTCCTAACCAGGACTACTGTACTGTGTTCTTTTTGTTAGGAGACATGCTTTTATTTATATATGTATGTATTTTAACCTTTCATTTGTAAATACACATATTTTTCCACTTAAAACATAATGATATCTTAGTCTGGCTAAGCCTAGTAGACAGCTCAGCCACAAGCAGCCTCTTACTCACTACTCATGCAATGCAGTGGGGGAGACAACAGGAGTGATACAAGTGAGATAAAGACATTTTAACAGGAAAGGTAAAAGTCATGTACACAAGCAAAGGAAAGCAAGGAATTAATTCACCACTTCCCATGGGCGGACAATTGTTCAGCTCTCCCCAGGAGAGCAGAGCTCCACCACAGAATTCAGTGACCAGGGACAACAAATGTCATAACTCTGAGTGTTCTTTCTTTGTGATTTCATGTGATATGGAATGTCCCTTGGGTCAGCTCTTCCAGCTGTGCCCTCTCCAAGTTCCTTGTGCACCTCCAGCCTTCTCAGTGGTGGAGCGCTGTGAGAAGCAGAAAAGTCCATGCTGGTGTAAGCACTACTTGACAAGGCTAAAACATCCCTGCACTATCAGTACTGTTTGTGTCACAAATACAAAACAGCATGAGCTGCTATGGAGAAAATGATCTATCCCGATTAGGACCAGTACACAGTACTGTACCAGTACCAGTAATTTCATTTGTGTTACCAGACTGAAAGTCCTGAACTGAAAGCAGTGACACATACACGGTAATGTCGGATTGATTATGTTGCCACATCCTTTATGGTCTTTCTCTTAGATATAAAATTGCTCTCTGTTCAAACTCTTTGCTTTTAATTTCTCTTAGACATTGGAAAAGGTTCCTAATCTTAATGTTTGTCAAGCTTGGCTTTTCATACTTCTAGACATTTGCATCTTTTCAGAGGTACTGAGGACTGTAAGGAGTTTGTGCTATTTTAGTGGTCTAAAATGCCATGCTGTATCTATTAGAAAAGTTAGATCTTGATCTAAAAAAGATCTTGGTATGAGAGAAGCATTACATTGCAAGTGCCTGTAAAATGTCTGTTTTCTAGAGTAGAACTATTTTTATGAACACATGTTTATCTCAGTGTCTTTGATCTTTACACAAGAGAGATATGAACCAATAATTTAAGTTCTGTTTTTAAACAAGGAAGGCTTATTCATCCAAACAAAGTATGAAAATTGCATGTGTGATGTTATCCAAGAAAAAATTACCAAAAACTTTATAAAATTAATACAATTTCCATATCTACTGGTCATCTCCATGAACAAAGAGGAACAACATATATATGAACCAATTTTACACCAAGAAACTTGGGATCTGTCCAGGAAATTTAACATTTGCCAGTTGTGTGACAGGATTTGTCTTCTCTTGAATATTCAACTTTGCTGCCTTCACACCATCAGTGCCTGTGTAAGTGGGAAACACGAAGCCTTGCAATAAAGTTAGTCCATTTCCCTTAGGTGGTCTGAATGTGCTCCAGAGTGTTTTCATTCCCTTGCTGACTATGTCAAGACCAGGAGCAGCAGCAGAAGCAGTACAAGTAGGCTTCCCTGGTCTCTAAGCTCTAAGACTGAAGATAGGCTCTGACCAAACACAGTAACCAGCAAATTTACTTCATATCTTTTTAACTGCCTTGGTGAGTTTCCATCATATTTTTAAATTCAAAATTTAGGAGACTTCATGAGACTCTGTGACTATGTTTCCAGTAGAGGATTCTGGTATTTTGTTTTCATTTGTTTGTTTTTTTGGTTTTTGTTTTTTTGGTTTTCGGGGGTTTTTTTTTGTCCCACATATCTTTGCTTACTCTTACATTCTGTGAGTTGATTTGTGAATGAGAGTAAGAGTTAGTTAGTTGATTTGGCTTTTTCCAAGAGTTAGATTAGTCAGCATGTGTCAGCCTGGCTGAGGTGGTCTGTCCCCATGCCCTTGCTCCCAAGGAGATGTCAAGGCCTGGGACTGGGGCTGCTCCAGTGCCCCTGGCTGGGGATGGGACCAGTTGTGGCTGCCAGACCCTGCCATCACCATCCTAAGACCCCCTGTCACCTGGCCCCTAGGAGCTGCCAGCCCCTCTGGTGCTCTGGCAGTGTTGCAAGTGGTGTTGTCAACAAAATTCTGTAAAATGGATGTTTTTCTTCACATTTCATAAACCATTTGCAAAACCCATCCCTCAGTCAAAAAAAAAAAAAAAAAAACCAGAGCTTTTCAAATTTGCAGTCAGTACATTCCTTATGCAATATTTTAAACATTAAATAGAACCCCTGAAAATTCTCACACTAGAAGAGGCAGAAGCAGATCTGTGTTCGCTACCCATTGCAGAGGAGTGGAGCTCTGTCTGCAGTCTATAATTTAGGTCCCAAAGGAAGGTTTTGTTTTTTTTTTTCTTTTCTCAAAGTTTTGTCTTGGTTTTCTCTTGGTACATTCTTCAGGATTAAAGCATTAAATTTTTTATTATATTTATGATCATGATTCAATATTAAAATATTCTAAAGTTGCTGTATACTAGTTGCTGAATACTAGTTCTCAGTATTTCTGTTACATAGTATTTTCATAGCATGCCCATGAAGTTTGCAATTAGAGGTTCAATTCCATCTATAGCACTAGGAAAGGTCCAAGAGTAGAAACCTGCCTGGAAATTTGTAAAATGCTTGCAGTCCCAGAAGCAGATATAGCTATCATGGGAGCAATCCTAAGGGAAGCAGGTAGATTAAATGAGATTTTATTCTCTCCCAAACTGTTCTTTCAAGAAATACATTTTGGATCAATAGATTGCATCTAAAAGTGTTCAAACCGAAAATGCAACAATTCCCTTTATATCTAACCACCATGTCAGTTAGGCTTCACTTTACTTGAATTGAAGAGAAAATACAATGAGGGACTTCAGAAGCTAAGGCTGTTTCTTCCTCAGAAATCTCTCCTCTGATGAGGTTTTCTCTATTTTCTTTGTCTTCAACATGAAATGGCAATAGCTGGTAACACAGTGTAGATCCTTTCACTTGAATGGATTTCCCAAACCTAGGAATTAATCTAATTGTAATCAGTTCTGCTTAAAAGTTACTTTCATAGTGAAATGGATTAAGCATCTGTAAAAATAGCTGCATCAGTGAAAGAATACACAAATGTGTCTACTTGTGTAATCCTTTATATTTGCTTAAATATTCTTCTGTGCTTTAAAGAGGAATCCTCCATTTTCAAAGCGGACATCTTTATGGTAAATAACTGGTTTACTTTCACCTTTTGAAGAGAAAAAAAAGAACAGTGCTTTAAATTAGGAAAATCAAGCAAATCTTATCCTGTTGTTTAACAGACTTTTACACTCCTATATAATCATGCTTCTGGATTTTTCCTTATAATCCTCTGGATTAGTAAATAGTTTAGATATGTTTCAGGTGTGATACTATCTCCAAGAGACTCTCAATTATCCTGATAATATATATTAAGCATTGCATTTTCTGATTCTGAAAAAAAATTGATGTAAAATACCGTACTTTTTTTTTAAGTACTCAATTTTTTTCTTCTAATCTCAGATTTGTGTATTGCAGTACATTCTCCAAGAGTTTCAAAATGCTCTGGTAAAACAGAAGTTGCAATGGATTCTGAGCTATTAGAAATAATACAATACTTTGAGGAAATGCAATAACAGATATCTTCAAATTATTTTTTGTAATTGCTGCCATGGCAAATGATGAATTATAAAGCTATAAATTGCTGATGTAAAAGCCTCATTTGTGCCTCATTCATGAAAGAGAGTAAAATAAGTATTGGAAAAACATTTTTTTTCTAATAGTGACAGATTACTGTTGCACTACACTATTGTTAAAAATTTTAATATACATTACAGTACAAAACTCCTCCATTTTGTATTCAACATGCTGATTTATTTATTTTGAGACACCATCTTCTTCTTCAGCTAATATCCCATTAATTCAGGAAACTGAGAGTGAGTAAAATGTAATATGAAGCACTTGTAATACCAATGAATTTGGCTTGTGTGTAACAGTTTTTTAAATGCTGTTTCTTTACATAGGTTTTGGATATTCATCATTCTGATAAATTCTGTATTTCTGCTTTTTTTGAGGTAGAATCTTCTTTTGTGCTGATAGCTTTTTCATAATAAAGATCTTGCAAGTTTTGTTGTTTTTTTGTTTTTTGGTTTTTTTTTGGTTTTTTTGGGGTTTTTTATTTTTTGTGTTTTTAATCTGGACTGCTGAAAAAATTAAACAAATATACCTAAAATCAACATCTGTCAATTTTAATAGATTTTGAAACCTCCATTTTCTGGAGTTGCTTCTTTTCAGAAAAGAGCAGATGTAAAATGAAATTTAAAAAAAAATAAATTAAATATAACTGCCTAGTCCATGACTTTCTGGTATGAAGTGATACGTATTTACCATCCATGTGTTTCTCTTCAGATGTATTCTTCTTTAAAGTTTTGAAGATATAAATGTCTTGTTTCTCATAGGAATTTGTTACTGGTTTATATGTCAGATACACATTACCACCAAAACAAACACTGAGATACATGGAACTGACTATTTTTCTTAACCAGCTGACTATACAGAAGGTGAAAGACCCACAGATATATTTCATTTGAAAGTGGATTAATCTAGCTTCACAGGAGTTTTGTCCACCTGGCAAAATTTTAGGAATGCCCTAACCTCCACAAATCTCTTTTGTGGGTTATCTACTGTATTCATCAAGTACTGCATTAGGTTGCCTGTCAAAATCTAATAAGATTTTTTTTTCTTGATTAATTTTCAATTTATAATACAACAGCCATTGCCAAATGGCAGCCACACCATTATAGTATTTTTATTTTTTCTTCTTTTCATTCTGAAGATCCTTTCTTTCTTATGAGTATCCTGAGGGTGAATTTCAAGGCCTCAAAATTAAAAATTATTCATGTAGCTGCTGATAAATATTCCTGGGCAGAAGCAGAATAACAAATCAAAACCAAATGTCCTTTACATTTTCTCCTAAGTCAGCCATTTTACTTAAGAGATCCTAAATTACTAGTGAAAATTTCATTTTTAATAGTGCTGCACTAGGTGGTAAGAACATAAAAAGCAATCGGTAAAAAAGTAACAGTGGTTTTAAATTCATGTTAAGTTTAGGATTTTTTGATCTACCTTACATTTTCTCTGCATTGCTATCTGTCCTTTATTGATTGCTAGGAATTCTGCACCTGTCATTTTATGACAAATATCTCCTTGTAGAGCATGAGTTGAAATACTCATTGGTGCAAATATGGGGATTTTTTTTTTATTATTTTATTACAGGATGAAAGAATATCCAGCCTTTTTCAGTACTTGCAACTTTTGTGGTACTTCTAAAACCCAGCCAATGATGTTGGTTGTGCTGCAAGCTGCCTGCAGCTCAAAAGAATATCAGAGCACCTATCTCCAAGAGTGAGATCTCTTGTAGTTAAAGTTAACATAGCTATCTCAATTCACTTTATACCTAGAGCTGTCTCCAGGGCTCACTCAATTTGCATGTGCATAAGGACAGCCAAGCATATTCTAACCTGTTAGTGTCCTCTGACCACATCCATACCTCCTGTCCTCAGGAGCAAGGTCTGACGGTAGACACTTGTGAATGGACCAACCAGCCTTTGAACTGATGTTCTCTGCAGCTGTGGGCTTTTGTGGACATTCTCTGCTCCCAAACCCTGCCTGGTACATAGTGAACAGAAGAGCAGAAAAAGGCTTTGATGACATTTTTCTTTTTTGACTAGTCAAAGTGGAAAGAGATAGGTCATGTTCAGATCTTAAAGATCTTAAGATCATTAATCTTAAAGGTCTACCAGCCTTCATGATTCTCACATTCCATGGTAGCATTTGTTTGTGCTGGCCAGTTTCTTATAACATGGACACTGGAACGAACATCCATAGTTTAAATGGCAAGGGAATCTGTCTGAGGATCATTTGTCCTCATATCCGTGGTAAAAAGGGTCTCCTCTCTGGTGATGATCATCTTAGTGCCTGTGCAGCACTGTAATGTCATTTGGTTCCATAGGAAGCACTTCTGATTTCCAGTCCAAATCAGTTTCATATAGATTTAATTTCACAGCAATAGATTGATGATAAATAGATAGATAGATAGATAGACAGACAGATAGATAGATAGATAATACTGTTCTGAGAAAATGGCTTAGTAGGCTGTAGTGTAATCCAAAATATAATATGATGGCATTGCTCCTTTTTCACTGCCCATTGATGGTCCACTTCAGTGACTTAGCTGTAACAGAAATCAGTAGTAGGAAATCTAATAAACTCTGTTCATTTCAAAGAAATTTTCTTTTGCTATTCAGTAAAATTTGTATTAAGCTTCTGAAGTCTTACCTTTCAGTACTGAATCAGAAATTATTAAGACAAAAATGCACAATCTGACTGTACTTTATTGTCTTTACATGTGGTTTGGTTTTGGTAGTGTTTCCTTTCTGCCATTGGAAATACCAACATATAGAAAAAAAGTCAAGTCTATTTGAAGAAGAAAGGTATTTTTTAAAGCCTTCATTTTTTTTCAATCTCTTTGTAAGTATCACATGATAACATATTTTAAGAGATATGGTATGGTTTTTTTTATCCTTATAATTATAGCTGAAAATAACTGTTTATTGCTGAGGATAATTTGAATAACTATCTACAAGAAATGGTGAAAAAATATTTTTTTTTTCTGAATCAAAATGAAATTTTAATGGTGTGTTTAGCAGGTGTAAATTCTCACTTATGAAATAATTAAATGTAGTTTGTCTGATCCAACATCAAAGATCTGATTTGCATAAATATCTGTTAAGATTGGCAGTCACAATGTTTTTTAGATAGTTTAGTGTAAGACATTAAGCGGATGTGATTCCTGTCTAGCAGAAAAGTGAGAAGGAAGAACTTTTTCCACTCAACCACCTGCTTTCTGCCCAACAAAAAGCTCAAAAGCACCCTTGTGTATTTGAAAGTGCATTTATTTTTGAAAAATAATTTCTGCCAAAAACCTTCAGACAAACTCATGGCTTGACTTTGGAATATTTTTCTTATGTTACTTGTCAGTTTAGACAATCCATTCTCATATATATTTTTAGTTTATGTTCCATGATTCAGTAACTGTTGATGAAGTAATATGTAATGATCTAATTTTGCTATTCTGATTGTTGGAAATGTGGGTGTAATACTGAGAACATAACATAAGAAGTAACATGTTTAAAGTTAGAAATTGCTAGTGGCAGGTGGTAGGTTAGACTGCTGTTAACTCTGAATTAATTATGTAAGGTACAAATTCTGCTAACTGGAAAAAAGAATCAGCTTTCAGATGTTTGGGCTTTTTTGTACTGTATTCTGAAAAGAGCTGATAGCAATACTTATAGTTGAGGTTAAGTAACAGTTCCACTATGAGGCAAATAGTCTTTGATACATTTTATTATTTAAGCTGAAATGGTCTATTATATAACTGTTATGTCTGGTGATTGTGTTATTTCAGCAAAAGCTCTATAGGCTTACTATTGAGAAGATCTAAAAAAGGCTATTCTTGGAAGCCTTTATGGACGAAATTACTGAGAAACTGCAGTAGGTTAGCTCCAGAAATCAGAGATAAATCTGAAAAATTGACAGACTCAACCCAGAACAAACTTTCTCAAGTTGCAAGATGGTCAAAATAACTCTTCTGCCAATGTTAAAGATAAAAAATCAAAACCGAAATCCAAAAAGGAAAGACAGTAATATATGATTATAGAATTATTTAGTATCATTTAGAATAATACATTTCTTCAGGCTGAAAAAGATCTGTAAGAATATCTAGTCCAGCCATTAACATAACACTGCCACGTCCAGCACTAAACCATGAACCTAAGTGACAGATCTACACTTACTTTGGGGATTCAACCACCAGCCTGTTCTCAAGATTGAAGACCCTTTCCATAAAGAAATTTCCTAATATCCAACCTAAACCCTTCATGATGCAACTTGGGGCCATTATCTCTTGTTTTTCACTAGTTGCCTGGGAGAAGAGACCAAAACCCTCATGGCTACAGCCTCCTTTTAGGTACTTGTAGAGGGCAATAAGGTCTCAGACTACTTTTGTCCAATGTAAACATCCCCAGTCCCCTTGACTGCTCCTCATAATACCTCCAGACTCTTCACCATCTTTATTGTCCTCTGGGCACACTCCAGCACCTCAGTGTCTTTTTTGTAGTGGGGGGGGCGGGGCGGTGGGCAGAACTGAACACAAGATTCAAAGTGCCAAGTACAGAGGGAAAATTGCTGTCCTGGTCCTGCTGGCCACACTGTTACTGATACAAGCCAGGATGCTATTGGCCTTCTTGGCCACCTGGGCGCGTGGTGGCTGATGTTCAGCTTGCTGGTCATTCTCACAAACATGGTTCTGCAGCTCAAGGCACTGAGATGCTCTTGGTTGTCATCTGTGTTTAAGACAGAGGCAAAGAATGCATTAAACACCTCTCCCAATTTGTGACGTGCCCATTCTCATCCTGTAATGGGCAGATGTTATTTCTATACTGCCTTTCACCGTTAAATTTTTCTTATTGCCCCCCACATTTGTGGTCATCTTAATGTCCCATTTGAGCTTTGGTTGCAAAAATTTTCTCTCTCCCATGACAAGCAGTATCTCTTTATTCTTTCCATACTTGACCTTGCTTTCACGGGACATGCATCTTCCTTTTCCATCTAATTTCCGAGAGAAAATTGCTATTCAGCCAAGCCAGCCTTCTGCCTCATCTGCTTGACTTCTGACGTTTGGGAATTGCCTGATCCTATGTCCTTAGGAGGTGATGTTTAAAAAGTAACCAACGTTGATGAAACCCAGCACCTCCAAAAACATTTTCCCAGGGATTTTACTCACTAGTTCCCTGATCAGCCTAAAGTCAGTTCTCCTCATATCCAGAGCTGAACTTCTGCTGGCACTTTTTCTCTTGTCAACAAAGATTTTAAACTTGTTTACTTTGTAGCCAAGATGTCTGCCAACCATCATGTCACTCACAAGGGCCTCTCTGTTGACAAGCAGCAGGTCGAGAAGGGCATCTTCCCAAATTGGCTCCCTTAGGACCTGTTCCATAAAAGTTGTCACCTAGATTTTTAAAAAATTTTCTGGCCTGGGTTGCACCATCCCTGTGATGCTCCCACTTGATTTCAAGTTCAGCATAAGGACAAGGGTGGTTGACTCGAAAGCATCCCTTAGTTTCTCAAAGGTTAACTTAACTCATCAGTGTCATTGTTCTGGCTAGGAATTCTATAGCAGATTCCCACAAAGACATTCAAATTATTAGTTGTTTGTCCCTTGATTCTTTCCTAGAGGCTCTTAACTGTGCCAGTGCCAACAGTGAGCTCCCTATACTCGAACCTTTCTGTTACACACGATACCACCCCTCCACCTCTTCTGCCCTGTCTCTCCCTTTAAAGAGCCTGCAACCATCCAACAGGGCACTCCAGCCACTGGGCTCATCCTCCTAGGTTTCACTTATGTCAGCTATATCAAGTCTCTGGGACTGGGACAAAGCTTTGAGCTCATCTTCTTTGTTCTTCATGCTGTGTGATTAGTGTGTATGGTACTTTATAGACAACACCTTGTGCAGCAGATTAACATATCCCATTAGCGCTCATTTCCTCAAGATTTGGCACAGCATCCTGTTGCTTATCACTGGCAAGCCTAGTATTTTCCCTTTTGCCCTTCCAAGCTCTGTCAATGAGCTCTGCTACTCCTGTCCTTGAACTGTTTTCCTCCTCCAAAAAAAGTCACATGCTGTCAGTAGACTGGTGTTGAATCAATCATCTCATGGTCAAAAACCCCCAGATTTTTCTGCCTACACCAGTCTCAGAGCCACACATCGACCTGATGGATTTGCCTATTCCTATCAACATTATTCCTTGTTAAAGGATATCTGTGCTCCTGATTCTTCAACCGATCATCTCAGAACCTTGAATTCTCTTTTGATTTCTCTCAGACTATGTTATTTTGATGCTGCCAGCTTGAACAGCCAGTAACAGATAGTAATCAGAAGGTCTTACTAGAGACTGTGCAATACAATATAATGTGATTATAAGATCTACTGTGAAATCTCTGCCTAGAACTACTCTCTCAAATGAGATTGTGTGTTTGCATTTATACTCAGCATGATAGAATGAACCAACAAATATATTAAACAATGGCTCTGATTATCATTGGTACACAATCATAGTTCATGACTTTCATAATCCAGACATATTTGAATTGGTAAATGTAGATTTTTTAGTTCTATTATTCATTGTGTGCATTAATTTCTGCAGCTACAAGATAAAGCTCTGATCTTGTAAACCGTTATATGCATGCTTAGCTTTAATACTAGACTTTGTTTGCATTGGCTAATGCCCTAATGTATATGAAATGGATTAAGATAATGCAAATGGATTTTTTAACTGTTTCAATCTGTATTCTTACACATGTGAACTCCTACACCTCACGTAGACTTGATACCTTTCTACCGAAAGGTGATTTTTTTTTTATTAGACTTAGAAATTCCTTTCTTCTTAGCTACTAATAAGAGATTAAACACTTTGCATGAGTTTTATAAAATAAAGAAATCTTAAGGTACAAAAGCATGCAAAAGCTCCTTCAAAAGGGTGGAATATCAGATATTGCGAGTATCAAAATGACCATACTTAAGAATAAGATGGTGTTTTGGAAATAGAAAGATAGGAAAAAGCATCTAATACTTTTTCAAAAAGTTAGCTATTATTTTCCAGATTTCATTACAATGTCTGTGATTTTTTCATCTGTGAGGACCTTAGGACTGTATATCAGCAGCACCTTTCTTTGAAATTAATATTCTCTGTTTTTGAAACCATGTGGCCTCACAAAATTCTTTCCTATTCCTAAGAAATATCTCACTGGTACCAAAAATGTTTTTCTTCTTGTTTTTGGGTATCCTCACTTAGGGACATGAAATGGTCTGTGAATCGTACTAAATGTTCTGGTATCTTATTTCCTGACATATTCTTATTCTCTGATGACAGGAAGTATACTTAATACATAGCCAAAATCCAGATGCCCCATTTTCATTCTTGCTGTGTGAGAGGACACTGTTATGTTGGTTGTGTAACATGGGTAGGCCCGTGTTAGCATCATTATTTTATTGCAAATACTTACCTTATGTGTTACTGTTGACAATCCCAGCACATGTTTTGTTAAAAAAGTTATATAAATGCTCCTCCTTTCTGTTAATAATAATTCAAACTTTATATCTTCAGAAATGGTCTTAGTTGGACATGACATTCTTCTCTTTGGTTATGAACAATTGCATACTTTTTTTTTGCATCTTAGAAGGTCAGGTTTCAGTATGGTTGGAACATACAGTAGATTACATCAATTATACCCAGATAGTGATTTTGTCTGATATTTTAAGAACACACTGATTATTGATTTCTTGGAAGGTGTGTTAGAACATCATCATTCTTATTTACCCACATACTGTGGGTCTTTTTTGTGTCAAGTAGAAAATGGTCTAATTATTAATGGTCTAGTGGGAGGTGTCCCTGCCCACGCCGGGGGTTGGGACTAGATGATCTTTAAGGCTCTTTCCACTGCCTTAACATCCTATGATTCTATGATTCAGGGGGTTTTGTAGTTCAATATGAAGGTATATGAATACCTTTAGCTTGCTAGTTGGTTGATTCTTATTTCACTGTTGTAAAGATAATAAATGCTGTTGTGTTTGCACTTTTGTGAAATTATCTGATAGAGAGCACATTTGGAATTGATACTACTAACGTAATGAAAATCTTCTGCTCTGCTGTGGAGCAGTGATTTTGGCTGCTATCACTGCATGTTGATGAAGAAATTTCTTTATTTTGGGATGTGCATCCCAAGTGGTAGGAGTGGGATGTCATACTGACAAAACTCTAGCTTATGTGTTAAATGTTAAATATTACAGTAGTGCAAGCTGGAGCTGAATCAAACCTTTTTTTCTCAGCTATGAAGTCATGATTTTGTGCTGTGATGGTTGTTGGCTTGACTGCTTTGTCAATAGTAATAAATAATTATTTGCTCTCTCTTTCATTTAGCTACACTTTTGCTTAATTTTGAAAAATATAATGTGAAATTATTTCTAAGAGAATGTATTAAATATTTTTACACTTGCATAGATCATGTGTCTCTGTTTAGCTCCTCCAGATTATATCAGCAGTGAGTGTAACCACCAATGAAATGTCAGGACATTGAAGTTGACCCTGAAAAAAGATAGGTCCTTTGAATGTTGATAATTTAACATTAAGGGAATTGAAGTTTATTTTGTTTTATTGCAGGATTAGTTGGGAAAAGGATGGAAGAAATTAATGTCAAACTGATTATTTTTCAACACCATTCTTCAGTAGAAATAAACCATCAAATATTTTTGTTCAGTCATTTGTTCAGAGTCTGTGACACCAAATATACAGTTAGCTTTGGTGCATTCATGATAAAGTTGAGAAATTGAGGGCTGGAATTACTACCAATAGAAAGATGATGATTTCATTGTCCATTTTACCTAGGAGGCAATTAGGCAGGACACAGAGTTTCATATTTTCATTTGCTTAGGGTGTTTGAGCCTATGCTTTGCACATGAAGAGTATCATTAAGATGACCAGACTGCTACACTTTCAGGTTAAAAAAACTGAAGTGGAAATGATTGCTTTTGCCAAAAATTAAGGAAAATATTCTGCAGTGCAAAATGATTGTTTTGATACCTTTAGAAAGAAAAATTTTAACCCTATTTTGAGATTAGTTTGTCTGAAAGTTTGTTTACTAAATTTTATTTGCTGTTTAAATTGATTTACCAGTTTCCCATACATACTAGAATGGTTTTTAACAGCAAAAAATGCTCTGTAATTGGTGACTGAAATATACCCACGAGATGGAATTCCCAACTCAAATTCCCTCTCCACTCTCTATTCATGAAATATTTTCTATCGAAGGGTAAAGGTGGGTTTGCTTTTTCCTCCATTAATAAGCTCTTCTCTGAAAATGACATCTGTGGCATTTATAAGCAACTGTCCTGATTCTAGAACCTTTTGCTATTAAAACAGTGAGTACGTGCAATATTTTCTATATTCAGAAAGAGTATCCCAACTAATATTAATGAAATTGATAATATTTACATTTAAAATGACCTGTTTAATGAAAATATTTTAGATTATTGAAAAAACACTGAAATGAGTGGTGAGTTATTAATAGTTTATTTGACACAACTATAATCAGACAGCAAATTGGATTTTTTTTTTAATGCAATTTAAAAAAATGTATTGTGATAAGGAACTGCAAATTAATTTATGATTTTTAAACCTTCCCTCAGAAAAGATCTGGACTTTATTTGGTAACTACATTAGTATCCTTAATGGATTTGTTTTCCGATTAGTAACTCCTTTAACGTTTCAAGGTACAGTTCCTTGAAAATATATCTCTCAAGAAAACATTTCTTCTGAAAAGTATCACTCCTCAGGTATTTGTGGAAGCAGAGTCATGAGAACTACTGAAGGAAAAATAGACTGGGCAGTCAGAGGAAGAAGAGAGAGGTGCAGACAAGTGTGGGAACAGTGACTGTCCATTTGTGGACACTGAAATTATAAGGGATAAGCTGCATCAAATGGATGTTGACAAGTCCATGTGTCCATAGTAAGCCTTTTTATACTGTCCTTTGCAGCATCCTTCTGGAGAAGTTGCCCAGCTGTGGGGTGAGTGAGTTCACAGTGCACTGAGGGAAGAGAGGGCTGAAGGGCAGAGCTCAAAGGGTTGTAGTAAATGGGGTTGGGTAACATCTGGCTGGTGATTCACTGATGGTCACCAATGATGTTCCTCAGGTACAATTCTAGGGCCAATCCTTTTTGATCTGTTCATGAGTGATCTGCAATGAATGCACCTTTAGCAAGTTTCCTGACGATGCCAAAGTGAGAGGTGCTGTTGGCTTTTTTGAGGGACGGGAGGCTTTACAGTGTTATCTAGATGGCACATCTTTTGGCTGTACTTAATAGGATGAAATTTGACAAGTCCAAATATCAGATTCTGCATCTATGATGAAGTAATGTTGGACACAGATATAAACTGGGAGAGGATTTTCTGGAGAACAGTCCTGTAGAAAGGGACCTGCAGGTGCTGGCCAGCAGCAGCTCAGTGTGAGTCAGCAGTGTGTGCCCTGCTGACTCCAGGGTGATCACTCCAGAGGTGACTGATCCTGCATCCTGGGATAAAAAAGGACATCCCCAGCCAGTCAAAGCAGTGATTATCCCACTTTATTCAGTGTTGCTGTGGCCTCCCCTTGAGTACTGTGTGAACTTCTGGGCCTCACCATTTAAGAAGGATGTGAAGGTCTTTCAGTGTATGCAGAAGTAGGCAACGCAGTTGGTGGTAGTGCTGGAAGGAATGTCCTGTGAGGAGCAGCTGAGGAGTTTGATTTTGTCTGGTTTGCAGAAAAGGAGGGAGAGGAGTGACCTCGTTGCTCTCTACAGCTTCCTGAGGAGGCGAAGGTGCTGAGCTCTTCTTGGTAAAAGAGTGACAAGATGTGTGGGAATGGTTCAAAACTGGCCATGGAAGGATTTAGACTGGGAGACATGGTCGATGCCCCAAGCCTGTCAGTATTGAAGACACATTTAGATGATGACCTTCATAACAGGTTTTAACTTAGTCGACCCTGAGCCCCAGTTGGATCATTACAAGTCCTTCCAACTCAAATAGTCTATTCTATTCTCTTCTGAATTTGTGAAAATGTTAAACTGCCATGTCTATGTAAGCCCTGCTGCTACAGGCCTTGCTAAAATGTCTGTCCCCACTGTTCTTCCAGGCCTCCTTCAAGAAAGGCAACAGTAAGATCTCCCTGTAGCCTACTCCAGGCTGAGCAATCTCAACACTCTCAGCCTGCCCTCACAGGAGATGTGCTTCAGCCCTCTGACAGTTTTTTATGATCTTCTTTTTGACCTGCTCCAAAAGGAGCATGGTCCATGTCTTGTTCTGAGACCTCCACAACTGGATGCAGTACTCCTTAAAAAAGTCTTAGCCATCATAAATTAGTAATTTACTAGTAAATCAATTGTCATGAACTAGTATTTATTCTTTATAATACAGTTTTTCTTAGCTTCTGTCATTAACCCACTTTCTGAACTGCAGAATATGAGTAATCCTAGGATTTTTCTTCATGAAAGGTGTGCAACTTCAAGTTATAAATTTAGTGATCCTTAGAATCAAAACATTTTTAAAAAAATACAGTTTTGAAATTTCAGTTCCCGATACTAGGATTGTACTGCACTAATTCATGTAAATAAAAAAATGTGGATAGAAGGAGAGTACAATTTATTTATATTTTGAATTCAATATCCTTTCACACTCTGGTTTTCACCTCCAGCTAAATTAATTTCTTTCTGATTAAACTGATGCTCTTTTGCATTGATTATTGACAAAATGAAGACTTAAATACATGTGAACTAAATAAGCAAATCTAGTCAACAAAATTCATAACTGTTTGTGTGTTTAAGTAATATATAATAATTCTGCTATGTTTACTGTAATTTTGTGTTCCTTTTTTATTCTCAACTGCTTCTGTACCAGCTTCTGCTGCTTCTGGAAAACAAAGTTCCTGGGTTATCACTTCACAAATAACAGCTACCCAAGGAAAACAGTTAGATCAAATCTTCTTTACAGATCGTCCTCTGGTTCTGGTATTCTAGTATTCTAGTATTCTAGTATTCTAGTATTCTAGTATTCTAGTGTTCTTTATTTGCCCACTTGAGACATTTAAACCTTCAGTTATTGTCTTTTTGTGTGTATGTGTGTATTCCTTTATCTTGTAGCTTGTTAGTATTTTTTTACGTTACTATAAAACATCACAGAGTTTTTGATTTCTGAGTGAGTGGAATTGAAAATGTATGTAAGTCTTGCCTTTGGCAAAAGTTGACATAATCTTAGAACTGAATTTACCTCTCAGACCTAAGGCTGTATTTTATTCAATATATTTGATTTTATTTTACTTGAACCATGAATGCATGAATAATTCAGTCTTGACTGAGAAGATGTTAAATAGAAAAACCTATTGAACAGAGCAATCTTAATTGATCAAGATATTATAAAAGCTTTCTGGGTTAGTGATCCATCTAGCACAGTATCTTGCCTCTAACAGTAGGGATGACAGTGTTACTAGGGTAACTTGGGCTCTTTTCTCCTATAAAGTTTTCCCAGCATCCAAAAATGTTGCATTAGGGTTTTAAGGGTTTGTCACATTGCTCTATTCTTTACAATATCTTTTTATGGATCTGTTGTCTGTAACTTTGGCCATTTATGAATTTGCTACTATTCTGTGGTAACAAGTTCCAAAAGTTCACTACCTGCATTTCTACCTCTTTTAAACCAGCCTCTTTTAGGAGTTTCATCTGTTGTCTTCAATTATAATGTCGAATTTGCTGAACAACAGTTTAGTGTTTATTTTATCTTATTATATTTTATTACTCAGTAGAACTTAGTGCTGTCTTCTGACTTTGAGATTTCACCGAACACTCCTTTGTCTTTGATAGAAATACTGAATAATAGTACAATAAAAAAAAACCAAAAAAAATCATGTAACAATCCTAGTTTTCTAGCAGCAAAATGCATCAGCTTCTTCATTCATAAACCTTGAGTGTGTCTTCCTGCAGTTCTCAGTCAATAGATCAAAGAATGTCTAGTTCCTCCTTGTAATGTACTTACACTGAACAATCAATCTACTGGTTCATTTCTGTTCCGACTTAACTCTTGGACTGTAAGATGTGTGTTTTTATACTTGAAGGCCAGAAGTTCTTCAGTACTTAATATATGGACTCATTAAGATTTAATGAGTGGCACAATATCATCCTCTCTTCTATTCATAATACATATCCAAATATGTTGAACATTTCATTCTCTTTTTTCAGCTGCCATTACTTCTGTGATCTAAAACTGCCAACATTAACTAAAACCTTTGTTTCCCTTAGTTTTAACCAAAAGTATGCATAGGCTGAGTTTAGGTAATTTTTCTGTAGTGTGTTACTGTACCTTTTCTCTGCGCTAAAACTCATCTTTCATCTTTCTGCCCAGGTTTTTATCAGTTTTTACAGAACTTCTTGCATGAGTTGGTGTTCTGTGACCTTTTGAGTTTCCAGTGCCAGCAGCTTATCTCCATTACTATGAAAGTATAGACTGATGGTTCAGTCCAGGTTTCTCTAGTCTCAAAAGGTTTCCTAATTCTAGTTTGCAAAATTATTCCTCTACTACACTATTGCCCACTTAGTGAGACCATAAATCCATACCTGTATCTCAAGTTTTGTATATCAACCTGGCAGTTGCCCATGGAGACCCTGGACTTGAGTTTCCTTGCCGTGAATCCATGAGCAACCCACCAGAGCATCCCTTTTGCACATTTCTACATCCCTGATAACTACATGAAGTACACCTACTGGGTCCTCTCTTTCACCTTCCAGCTCTCTTGACATGCTAGGAGAGCGGTGTAACATTTGCACCTAGTAGACAAGCAGACATAGTAACACTCCTCCTACCAAAATCTTTCATTAAATGACTAAAGGACACATAATAATCTTGGCGTATCCTCAGCTTGACTCTTGTACCAGATTCTTGGTGCTCAAAAAATCATAGAGGTTATAATGGGGGAACTGCAGAGCAAGCTACGTAGCTGGAGTTGTTAATCCTGGAGAAAAGCTGATAGGAGACCTTGTCACCCTCTACAACTACCTGAAAGAATGTTATAGAAGTCAGTCCCTTCTTCCAAGTAACAAAAAATAGAACAAAAAGAAGTGGCGTCCAGTTGTATGAGGGCAGGTTTAAACTGGACATTAAGTTAAATCTCCTCATTTAAAGGGACACCAAGCAAGTCACCATCTCTGGCGGTATTTTCAAAGCATGTAGATATGGTACTTAGGGACGTGGTTTGGTGGTGGACTTGGCAGTGCTGGCTTCATGGTTGAACATGGTGCTCTTAGAAGCCTTTTCCAACCAAAATGATTTTATTATTTTAGTACTTGTAGAATAAAGGAGTAGCTAAGAGGCATGCTGCCACAGTTTTTAAAAAAAACCCATAGTTGCAATGGGGAAACTATGAAGAACTGTATATAAATACCTTGTGCTGAAAGTGGGATGCTCTTTACAGAAATCTACATTACAGAAATAATTTCAACTGACATTTAGGTAAACTGTTTTAAACTTATCAATAAATATGACAGTAATGTCGGCATTGATAGGAAAAACGGACTAAGAAAAATATTCATGAACAAATTTGAGAATAACGTATTAAAATTCTTTAAAAAACACAGAAAATACTATAGAAAGTAGATTAGTAAATTGAATTAATTCAACAAGTACATTATTTGTTGTATGAAGTTTACATAGCTTGACAGTAGGGGTGTTTATAGCAATGATGAGGTAACACATGAAATGGCAGCATTAGAAATGAGAAACAGGCTACTCACGTGTGTAATGCCGTAGTTCCTCCAGGCTTATCTGAGCTGTCATAAAGAATAAAGGAAGCATTTACTTGGAATAAGTATTTGAACTGCTTATGGTATGAGTGATGCCTCTATACTCAGGATTTTCTTGCAGAAGCCAATTCTGCTACTGAACAGACTCTGAAGCCCACCAGCCTACAGTTACACACCTTGCCATATACCAATAAAGGCAGGGTAGGAAGGGAAATTTAAGATATTTTGTGTCTGTATTTCAGTTCTATGGTATGGCCACATAAATATTTGAATAGATAGCTTCTAAGAAAAATGAATGTATTCTGTCAATGGGCATTTTAAACATAGTTCATAAATCTGTGTTTGTTTCTGTTTTCTCAGTGATGCTTTGTTCACAGTAATAAAGTAAGCTTTCCATCAGCATGGTGGAAAAATGAAAGATCCATCCAGTAGTTTTATACCATGAGATTGTCACTTCGTTGTTTATTTATAAGAGCAGAACTTCACTGGCAAAAAGAATAGGACCAGTAAGCTGTACTGTTCTCTTTAGCTAATCTATCCAAGATGCATGTGTTTACTAGTAATAGCAACACAAAAGTAAAAAACCCAGTGTTTTAATACTGAGTTGTTTCTCCTTTACATCAATAGAGAACATTTAGACTTATTGTCTGATTTTTATAGTGTACATCCTTGTGTGTAAAGAATTCATTCCTGGCCATGAATGTGTCAAGTAGACAGTTCTCAAAAAGATGGAGCCTCATCTGACTAGGAAAAGTGTTTCCTTAAGATAAAGATTCCCATTGTGTCACCTTGTATCTTACCATAGCTTAGAAAATTAAAGGAAAATAAATAAACAAATGGAAACAACAACAACAAAAATCAAACAGTGAACAACAAATTTTGGGGCGTTGGGTCTCGGTAGACAAGATTAACCCAGCACAGTGTTTGTCTACACAGGAAAAAGCCCAACATAAATGTGACTTACAAGCTATTTGCACTAAGAATAAATTTACTGCCAACTGTTGGTGTGGGTGGCATCCACTTCACAGTTAAGCAATCAATCATAACTTTTCATATCCCTTGTTTTTGCATACCTGCAGATGTTCACATAGAAAACACAAAGATGTAAGGATTTTAATCCTAATATAGTTTTTTCGCAGTTATCATTTCACACTTCCATACTTACTAAGGTTTATAGAGGGTCCTTTTTAAAAGTATCAAAAGGAAGGAAAAGAAGTATGTTGAGACTTGTGTCTAAATATATATGTTTGTAAAGAATAGATGCAATTGCTTGAAATAGGATGGAATGTAATTACAGGATTTTCATGCAGGAGTGATTTGGACTACAGTGAATGAACAGAGCTTGTGTATAAATTGAAATGCACTTGTTTTACTGATTCATTCAGATTACTGAATAAATTTTTTGACAGAATATAAAAAATCTTACAAAAAAATATATAGTAGTATTTCCCTCCTTGTTCCACTGCAGCAAATCTCCTTTAAACATATAAATTTCACTACTGCAGAAAAATCAAATCTATCCTTGCAGCTTGGGAATACTCTGTGCCATTCAGAAGCACCCTTTTCTGGCAGACACCTGAAGCTGTGTCAAAGCTCTTTTGTCTAGGATGGTGGTCACAGGAATGTGGGGCCTCTGGGAGAGAAGAAAGGAGAATGAAGGAGGAATTATAGAGCTCCATAAAGCATTGCTTATTTTTGAAGTAAGCCAAAAATTGCACTTTTACACTTCCTTTAGATACAGTCTTCTTTTTTTCTCCCCTGTGACATCTTTCAAGACTATCTAATGTCAGAATTTTTAAGTTGCATTGGCTCTGCTGATATTCCATTCCCAGGATAGTAATGTCCTGTCTTCACAATGGAGAACCTACACCAAATGCACAAATAACATATTCAAAATTATTATACAAAGGTTTCTGGAATCTGCTGTCTTTTCTGTGTCTTTCTGTCTGCTAAATTTGTACCTATTTGCATGTAATTTTGAGCTGTATCAGGATATTTAGCAAATTTGTTATATTAGAAATAATTAGAAATAATTTTACTGTTCACAGTTTGGATAATCTAAGTGAGGTAGCTATCCCTTTAAAACTAATCAAAGGCTGACTGGTTTACTTCCTTACTTAACCACAAATTTAAACATATACAATGTGAGTGGATCATATATTAAAGCTGTCTCCCTGTGTGGCATTTAAGGACTCAAGAGAAGAAATATTCCATATTCTATTTCTTGCCCTGCCAACCAAGATAAGTGTGGAGCAGTGGTATTTTTTTTTTTCTTCTTATTTAAGGGAGAGCGAAGACTGAAGAACACCATTCATTAAATCTGTCAATGGCAATCTCATAAGTGTTATCATATAGAAGTGACTGCAAGAAAATAAGTTCTGGCAAGAAGTAAAGGTATAGGTCCTGTTTGGAAGAAAGGAATGCAAAGAAGTCAGTGCTCAAATATTTTCTCTTCTGCACAACAGAATATTGGTCTTCATAGCATAAATTAGAAGTCAGTGTCTTAGATAAGCTAACATCCAAGGAATGTTTATGTCAAGTGGCTTTGCAGCATTTTATATCCATCAGCAAAACCACATTTGGTTCATGTAGCTTTCAGTCAAGATCTCCTACTGAAAGTTACCAGTTTTTAACTTCAGATGTTCATTCAAGTTAACAAATGCTATCTTAGATAATTTAGCAAATTAAAACTGTAAATAAAAGCAGGTATTCCTTAAGATGGTCTGTATCTTTGTTGTGAGGAGTTACACCTAAAAACTATCTGCTTCAGTTCCATTCAGAAACAAGTGAGAAACAAAAAAAACTTCAAACAAAAATGGAAGCTAAATAGAAGTACAACCATGATCAAAATTTGGAGCTAAGCATGTAACACAAACCACCATTGACAGTCCAGTTAAGTTTTTTTTCCTGGCTTTTAGACAGTTTTCATTAAAGACATAACAAAAGTCTGCTTCTGCTAACTCTAAAAAGAACTGTATTTCCAATCTAATAGAGGAAAGGGACAAGGGATAATCCATAAAATGTGGTTTGCACTGTGAAGCTTAGATACCCTGTCAGGTGAATTTTGGCAAAGTGGTATGAAATAGGACTCAGACATCTACTTGATACTAATATGATTATTCACATCTGCAAAGCCAAAGCAAAAAAAGAGCAGAGATACTGAATATGGTAATGAAATAGCTGTGAAGATTTGTTTACTTGAAACGACACTGTGTGAGTTGACTTTTTCTTTGAATCCACTTAGATGCAAGGTCAATTCTACTGTTTAAATTATATGTAGTCATAATGCATCTACGGAAAGTTACTTTACATAGAAATTACACCTTGTTTAAATATTCCTTTGTGGGTTCATGAGCCAGAATTTCAATTACACCTTGGTTTGTTCTAGCATGCCATTCAAAACCTCTTTGAAAGGTTTGCAGAAGAAAACTGACCTGTTTCCTTGTGCTGTGAACATGCAGCAGAAGGGTCAATTTCCCTACATTCTAATCCTAAATGAAAGAAATTACTTCCATTGAAATCTAGTATAATTTGTTGCAGGCTGCCTGTTAGATAGCACTTTCTGAAGATGATAGAAGACATTAATTGATTTTGTAGTTCAGTGACACTAGGTTAAGTGATTTTCTCAATCACACAGCTTGGCTTTGAGACTTATTTTCATTTTTCTTCTTCTTGATTTGAAAGGTTTTTGTCAAATATGTGGGAGGCAGTTGATGGGAGAAACATAGCATGCAACACATAATTAGTATGATGAATGTATCTGCCAGTGTCTGCCTTTGGTTAACTTACTGGATTTTAGAGTAAAGGCATTAGTGTCTTAGGAGAAAAAGCAGAGGGAAGTTAAAATTAAGGCCAAATGTTGCTGAAATTAGACTTATATAATGGAATAAACAAGATAAAATGGCTTTGCAGGTCTGTTCCCTCACACTTGAAACCTGTACATGGTTTAATTTTTACAGACTGTGTTTAAGTTGATCAGAGAAGAGTCCTTTCTTTTGCATTTGTAAAGCACTTCATGTCCAGTTCTGCAGTAAGCAGCAAGCTTATGCAGACCGTGATTTTTCATTTTGTTACATTTTTTCCAGGCTTACATAGCTGTATGTCTGTGCAGTTATGCTGGATTTATTCCTGATGGAATCACTTTGAAGGGTATTGCTCCAGCTGGGTTTTAACTGTGTCTTGGACCTCTGGCTTTGAAGTGTATTTGTTATCAGAGACAGTAATAGGATCTAGCTGCAAAGCTAAATTCTGGTTATAAATTTATATTTCTCCAATATTGCATGTTCCAGTGCAACTTCTGTCTCACCTCTAGTAGGAAAAATATTTTGTACTGACAACGTATCCCTGACTAGGGGTGCTAGTGGATGAAAATCTGGGTATGAGCTGGCAGTGTGCCCTTGCAGCCCAAAAAGCAGACGACCCTTGTCCAGCAGGTGAAGGGAGATGACAGTGCTGCTCTGCTCTGCTCTGGTGAGACTCCAGATGCTGTACTGCATCCAGTTCTGGCATCCCCAGCACAGGAAGGATATAGGCTTGTCAGGATGAGTCCAAAGGAGGACCATTAACATGATCAGAGGAGTGGAGCAACTCTCCTATGAGGAAAGGCTGAGATAGGGCTGTTTAGCCTGGACAAGAGAAGACTCAGGCAAACTTACTAGCAGCCTTCCAGTACATAAACAAAGCTGGTAAGAAAGAGGGAGAGAAACTTCTTAGAAGAGACTCTTGCAATACAACACATAGCAATGACTTTAAACTGAAAGAGGGTAGACGCGGAATATAAGGATATAAGGAAGAAATTTTTTACAATGAGAGGGGGGAAACTCCGGAAGATGTTGCCCAGAGAGGTGGTGAATGCTCTGCCTCTGGAAACATCCATAATTATTTTGGACAGGGCTCTGAACAAACTGGTCTATGTTAAGATCATTGCAGAGAGGTTGGACTATATTATTTTAAAATGTCCCTTCCAACCCAAATGTTTCAATGTTTCCACAGTTTTAACAAACCATTTTAAAGCTAAGCAAAACTGGCAATCAGGACACTTCAGTGTCAAAGATAGGTAATTAAAAAATACATGTGGTTGGTTACAAAAATTATAAGATAAGGAAGGGTAAGTGGAAGTGGAACTGATAGGAGTGACAAATCTAAGCAAATGTGTCAGCACAGATAAAATCACCTGTTGTTATACAGTAGGAGATTTAGCTGCAATCTGTAGAGGGCAAGTTTATGTAAGCATAGCTCCTTCTCAGGACACGACTCAAGAAGGAAGTATGACAGATTGCTAGGGGCTATGCTATCAAAGGCTTTTAACAAAAAATAACTTGAACAATATAAAGTTATTCTACCACATTCTAGGCAGTCAACCTGAAAGACAAGGATGATGACTGAACAGTTTTTCAAGGCAGCATGCTATATTCTGTACTAGATATAAAAAAACCCGTACATTTTCCAACAGTTACCTCTGGCAGGATATTGCAATAGTCAAGCATTTTAGTTACACATATGTTTTTTTTTTTCCCCCACAAAATCATCAAGACATAAAAATAAGAATTTTATGAAAGAAAAAAATCCCTTTCAAGCTTTTAGATATAGACAATTTTCCATCACAGTTGACAATGATTATGTGAGAAGATATGTATTTTTTTTTAAAGCCTGAATAACTGAAATCAAAACTTTTAATACAGTTACAGAATCACAGAATTAGCTGGTTTGAAAAAAGCTTTGAGATTATCAAGTCCAACCAATGACCTAGCACTTCTTTGTCCACTAGACCATGGCACTAAGTGCCAAGTCTAGTCCTTTATTAAACACCTCCAGGGACAGTGACTGCATCATCTCCCTGGGCAGCCCACTCCAATGTCCAGTCACTCTTACTGTGAAAAATACTGTTTTTATTTGAGGTTTTTTAAGGTCTTTGTAACACTTTGTTTTTATGTCCATAAGTGGGAATCCAATTAAAAAAAAAAAAAAAGACTTAAAATGAACATCTTCAATATCAGTCATCTTTAGTCTTTTTTTCTTCTCGTAAAGAATCATGAAGCTGTTTTATTTACAATCTGGCTGTGAATGGGGAAATATTTTGCTGTTTCACACTTTGATAGATATTGAAAAACAATTTAAAAATATACTTGATATATATCAGACAGGACATCGAGAGTCTTAGCTAGACACTTTTTTCCTATGTTTCTTCAGTGTGAACAAAGGAGTAGTTGTCAGTAACTGAAGTATGGATAACTGATGTTTTCACAGCTTCTGACATATCTAGCTGGTGACTTAATGCAAGCATACTTGCATAGCTGAGAGCTAATACAAAGGTTTTACAAGAAAGGAGGACTGAAAGTCCTCCAAATCTGGGAACAAACTTTCTTTTTCGTTTTTTCATAATGAGTAGAAAATAATTAAAATTAATAAAAGGCAGTTCCATTGGTATTTTTTAATTATGGTTTAAGGAAGAACTTGCTTTCAGGTAGTTATAGATAGAGATAGGGTGTCCCCTGGGACTCCTTTTCTCTGGGCTGAACAACCCCAGATGCCTCAGCTGCTCCTCATATGACTCAGTCTCCAGACCCTTCCCCAGCTCCATTGCCCTTCCCTGGACACGCTCCAGCACCTCAATTGTGTCTTGCTGTGAGGGGCCCAGAAGTGAACACAGCCCTCAAGGTGTGGCCTCACCAGTGCTGAGTACAGGTGGACAATTACTCTCCTGGTCCTGCTGGCCACACTATTTCTGGTATAGGCCAGGCAGCCTTTAGCCTTCTTGGCCACCTGGGCACACACTGGCTCATGTTCAGCTGTCAGTCAACCAGCACCCTAAGGTTCTTTTCCCCCCGGCAGCTGAAAGCATAATATGCAGCAAGGGAGTAAAGGCTACAGTCTTTTTTTTTTTTTTCCCTTTAACTTTTAAAGAATTGTTTTGGAAGTCATAAATTAAGGTTTCTGACTAACATTTTCAGTGTTTCAACTGCTGTGGTATCTCTTACAAAATAATACTTAGGATGTTTTGGACACGAATTATTTGATCTTCAGAAATTAGGAGGAATCTGTAAATCCCCTAGTGTTAAAGCAGCTTAAGTATGTATTCTTTCTGAGAAAGCTTCAGAGGAGTTATTCCTTTGGGCATTTCTTGCTACTCTTCATTTTGGACATACTCAGTTGAGTGCTGTGCTTTGTTTCTTTATAAGCATTTATGTCAAGATATTTCACTTCCTTTTCATGTTTTAAATCACTGCAGAGGTGAATGGAGATAATGGCACAAAGCCATAATTGTGCATGAAACAAATTATTTGCATTTCCAGTTTACTTTCTTATTGATTTATTCACATAAAATAGCCATGTGATTTATACCTCTTGCATTAAGGGCATTGAAATGTAGCAGAAAATAAAACCTTTTTCATTTCAGCTGGTTCTCAGGAATCAGAGGGGCTGTATGAAGCTGGGCTTAGTTTCTGATTATAGCCAATCCAGAACTGTAAGTCTCAGTCAGAGCTTTCACAACCACAGATTCACAAATACTGCAGTTTTGTCACTACTTGTGTGGTTGTATACAACAAGAATCTTTTGAACTCACAGATTCACAAATAGTGCTGTTTGCCAATCTGATGTCATAGGTCTGTCCAAGTTCAATGAGAACTTACAGAATCCAGGTTCACAAATGCTGCAGTTCATTGAAGCAACTGAATGGCAGGGTGACAATTGCTGGTAATAAATGTACTAACTACAGAGTGTTACATGTTTTGAGACAAAATATAGTAACAGATCTATTAGCATTATACATGCATATATATAGATATATGTAGGTATTTATATGTATATGCATGTATGTATGTATGTGACAAGTATCCTCGTGTCTTTTCCAGTGCAGCTGTAGGGACAAAGCTCACATAAAGTTGTCCCTTTAGAAGAGGGGGAAAGATGGAGTCCATCAATTCATACTGAGCCAACAGAGACATTATTTTTTCCCCTTCTCTGTGTTTTTACCCTAAAAGCTTTCTTTTATAATATAATTTTTGGAGCTTCCCAAAGGGATGGAACAATCACAAGCTATAGGTGGGATTTTGGTGACTGTGACTTGTAAATGTAAAGTATTTTCTCTTTTCTCTTCAATTGCATTCTTGTGAAAATTATCATATAAATAGGGCTTAATGAGGGTCTTCATTACTTGCTTATTTATTTTCAGTCAGAATTTATAGTTCAAAGGTAAAACAAAAACACTGGTACTCCTCTACCTGCTGAGGCAGCAGTAAAGGCTGTCTGATCTTCTCCAGAGTGTCTTTGTTATTTTGATCATTGTTATCTCCATGCAGGACCAGATTTACAAGTCTTGTGGTGGCCAGGGAGGGGCAGTGAGGCTGGTGGCTTGTACAGATGTCTGGGTGCTCTTCTGTGCCTCACTGAGAGGCTTTGAGGCTTCCTCTTCACCCCAGACATCCTTCTAATGTAAGGCCTTGTCTGAGCCTTGTGTGAGAACCCTGAAGGACCCTGCTCATGTTTTTTCTTAAGAAACCTCATCACTTCTTTACTGACTTAAAGCAATTTCATAGCAATTCTGACAATTTACCACAAAACCAGAGAAAACGTGTCATTTAGACTTGAAAAATATGATGACTCCTCCTTCACTTCCCTTCAAAATTCCTTTCGAAGTCAATTTATTTAACCAGAATTTTATTTCATTCTTTAGGCTTTGCAAGTACTTCACTGTTGTCAGGCAATATTATGCCAGCTGATCAGGAAATACATATACTAAATACAAACTTCGTGTTGAAACAGAGAATTATAATAGATGACTGAAAACCGATTTTCCTTCCAGTGTTTCACCATTTGATGGGTTTCCATCTGTGTGTACTTGTTTGAATTATTTCGACATTACTGTAAGCATCTCAGTCTTTTAAGTAGGGAATGCACCTAATGGTCTGGAAAACTACTTCAATGTTGCTCAAAAGCTGTATGTGACACTGTAGTGTATGGTGCAGTAAACTCTTGTCAGTTAACACAGCCCTAGATAGTGCATTGTAAAATAAGATATAAAAGTAGCTTTTCTTCTCGTTAAATAACTTTTTTAAAAAGAGGGTAATACTGTTTAATGATAGTATTCTTACATATAAACTTTTTAGTAAGGTATTTATCTTAAACTTGGGCTCTGCTTATAATGATCTTTCTGAATCCCTTTTTAAATAAACATGAAACCAAACATTTAAACAAACAACGCCACAAAATGTATTTATAGTCAGCAATGCGTATGTTAACCCATCTGCATCTCACTGAGTTTTAGTTTCAAGGAAGATCGAACAAGAAACAGTGCACTTGTACTGTAACTGGACAGGTTTAGGCAAGTCATTAGGAATAATCATAATGAGATTTTTGAAGCACTAGAATGCATTTCCTATTAAGAAATGGCAACTTTCTTAAAAGATGTCTTTAAAACGTGTTAGATCAATATGTGCCAATAATGGTTCAAATACAGGAGGGGAGGTCCCATTTCTCTGTGATTCTCTTACTTTATACTTGGGCAGATATAACATTTACAAAAGTAAGATTTAGAGCTTTAAACTGATATCTTTGTAGATTGTATTCATGTAGATATTAAAGATTAATTCTGGTTGGCAAATATATTGGAGAGGGGAAGTCAAAGACTAGAATAATTTCATTGCTTCTAGAGTGATTTTCACACTGAAATGCTTATTTCTCATCTCAGAGGAAAAGTGAAACTAATTTGTTTGAGGTTTCTTTTCTGGGGAAATGTCAATGTTTCATAAAAAATGTGAAATTGAAACTTTTCTTTTTTTTTTTTTTATTTGAAGTCTGCAACGTATCAGACAAAAATCAACCAAAAGCTGTTTGGTTGATTAGAGGAGATTAATGAGTATTCTCTCAAAATGCAAGAATTAGCCTAGCCTAGAAAGAAGACACTTGCTCCTGAGCTATCATTGAATTAATGGGCTGAATGGATTTCTGGGAAAAGTAGGTAAAGAGCAAAGCACAGATATACTAGAAGACAGTAAACACAGATCTCACACAGTGGAGGAAGGAGTTTCCTGTTTCTCTCTGGTACATCCAGAAGTATATATTCATCTGTATTAGACACCTACATGTACAAACTGCAGTTGCTCTGTGCATTGGCAGGAAGTTCTTTACTTTCAGGATGCACTAAACCATGGAGCATCTAAAGACTCAATTTACGGTGGAAGATCTCTTTACTGCCTGGACACATGACACTGCCTGTGTAGGTATTTATCATCTGTTTAGTAACTCAAAAGTAAATCTAAACTGGGATCTATTTCACTGGGAGTATCAGCTAATTAGATTTGCTGCGTATGGGGAAAACACACAGAATTATTAAAGCCGGTCAGAATAAAATTTTGGACAGGTTATGCAGAATGTACCTTGAAAAAACCCCAGGATGAATAGAAACACTGGTTATAAACTGGGTCTCTTTTTTTTTTTTTTTTTTTTTGTCTAAGTTTTTAGTATAGTTTTACACTATTGTTTACAGTGTAAGATTCTAATTTATGTAGATTTGAATATTAGAGGCTAGATTGTCACATGATAAATGTATCCTTTTCATAAGCTTTGTTTCCCCAATTCAATAGGAGGGAGGAAAGAATTGAATGTTATGCAGGTACACACACATGCATGTACAGCATGAAAGGAGCATAAAATATCCTTCTTTTATTTTCTTTCCCTCTTTCTTTTTTATTCAAGACTTTTTTGGATAAGTTACTGACAACTCCTGCATTTCTATGCTATAGCCAATATTCTTTTTTGATCATAAAAGCTTATTTTATTAAACTCATTATATCATCCAAAAG